>JBBPTD010000780.1:0-17160 GCA_038093895.1 Boletus aff. mottiae
ATTTAAGTTTAAAGTATTGTGTTTTTGGGCCTTTGGCATTGGAGGAGGGTACAGTCGCTCTCTGTTTCTTGGTACAAGAGTAATGCAGCTATTGACACAACATGAATATATGCAATGATGCCCAATACGAGACAAAGCAAAGCATGTTGCCCACCCCAAGGCAGGGTACAGATAGGTTTTACAGTAGATAGTGTACATGACCTGGGATAAAGGTGTGGGTGGCAAGAATACAATAAGCATTGTCTTCAAGATGAGAGTTCTAAGCAAATAATGGTATCTCACATAATGTAGTGCCTATGTGCTAAGCTTTTTGGCCAGCTCATGTTGTAATAAATCAATGATTCTTGGACCACCCTGACATGGGCCCATCATCTCAATTGGAGAGAAGAATGACTGAGAACATCAGAAGGGCCCGGGAATGCTGGACCCTCAAATTGTAGCAAGAGAGTATGTCAGGCCTGTGGGAGGGGCGCTGACAGTGGGCTGATAAAATGTGTCGGGCCCATCTGACAGGCCATCACATTGTACCCAGAATGTATGTTGGACCCATCTCATAGGCCATGACACAGCACTGAGAGAGTAAGTTGGGCCTGTTGGAGAGGCGACGACAGTGGGCCGATAGTGTGTGTTGGGCCTGTTGGACAGGCCATAACATAGCACTGAGAAAGTGTGTTGGGCCCATCTCATAGGTCATGACACAGCACCAAGAGAGTAGGTTGGGCTTGTAGGAGAGGGCCAGACAGTGGGCGGATAGAATGTGTTGGGCCTGTCCTACAGACCATGACACAGCGCTGAGAGAGTAGGTTGGGCTTGGGGAGAGGCGAAGACAGTGCACCCGATAGACTGCATTGGGCCTGTGGGAGAGGGCTGACAGTGCACCGTGAGAATGTGTCAGGCCCGTTGGACCACCCATGACATAGCACCAAGGGAGTGTGTCGGGCCTATTGCATAGCCCATCACAAATCACAGAGAGAGTATGTTGGGCCTGAGATGGAGGTGCCAACAGTGTGCCGATAGAGTCAGTCAGGCCCGTCAGACAGGCCAGAAGATAGCACTGAGAAAGTGTGTTGGGCCCACCTTCTAGGCCATGACATATCGCTGAAAGAGTAGGTTGGGCCTGACAGAGGGGCGCCGAAAATAGGCTGATGGGGTGTGTTGGGCCCCTCAGAAAGGCCACCAAATAGCACCCAGAAAGTGTGTTGGGCCAGCCTTATAGGCCATGTCACAGCACTGAGAGAGTAGGTTGGGCCTCATGGAGTGGCGCCAACAGTGGGCCAATTGAGTGTGTTGGGCCCATTGGACAAGCCATAACATAGCACTGAGAAAGTCTGTTGGGGCCATCTCATATGACATGACAAAGCACCAAGAGAGTAGGTCAGGCTTGTAGGAGAGCGCAAGACAGTGGGGCCAACAGAGTGTGTTGGGCACGTCCTACAGACCATCATATAGCACCAAGAGAGTATATCGGGCCTGATGGAGGGGTGCTGACAATATGCCTATGGAGTGTGCCAGCCTGTTGGACAGACCACAACATGCCGCTGAGAAAGTTTGTTGGAACTGCCTCATAGGCATGGGTCATGGTGCAGCACTGAAAGAGTAGGTCAGGCTTGCACAAGAGGCAATGACAGCGGGCTGATAGTTTGTGTTGGGCCCATTGGAAAGGTTAGCACATAGCTCTGATAAGGTGTGTCGGGCCTGTCAGACAGGCCACAGGGCAATGCCGAGAGAGTGGATCAGGCCTGTGAGTGAGACACCCAGTTGTCACCGATAGACTTGTCGGGCCCGTGTGACAGCCCATGGGATGCTGATGAGAAAGCGGATCGGGCCTGTGTTTCAGGCCCTTACAGTGCCCCGATGCAATATTTAACAGTCCATGAGACACAACCAGGGGATTGGATCAGGCCTGTCTTCGTTAGTCAGGAATGTCAGATGGCCAATGGTGTGCCGAAGGGGATTGCCTCACACTGGTATTATAGGACTGCTGACGGCACCCTTGCAGACTGTCAGGTCAATCGGGCATAACAAGTATGAATAAACTGTGCAGGGCCCTTATCAGTTACACTGTGCAAGGATGCCACACAGTTTGGATAACAGGGACTGTAGAATGCGAAAAATGATATTGAGACAATCCAAATTACATCATGAACATTTCTGCGGTATCCCAGAGGGTTAGTAAAGACAAACAGAATTCAAGAAGGGTTCTCTGGTGCTCGCTTGTGGCAAAGAAGTTCGCTGCTGCATGACCCTGTGCAAATATCTGCTTCTGCTCGGTGGCTGGAAGATCTCTAGCCAAGCTGCCAACATCGAACCCCATGCGCTCCGAGAATATTGTGATGTTGGTCAACCCTAGACAGCGTGTCAACTTGGTGCGTGTGTAAATGACAATGTCATCTACCATCTCGATAGACGTCATGTAATTCTGTACCCAGTTGCATCAGGAATTCCTGTATTGCATTCACACTCTCGTGCTCTGCTCCCAATCTTACATTAGCATGTCACTGATTGATTGGCCGAAACACTTACCATATTCCAGCTCAGCTTTGATCACATGCATTTGCCACCAGTGGTCGTCTGCATCGTCAAGCAATCTTGGATAACAGGAGCACTTGGAGTGCTCCATGTCACAAATGCTGAGTGTTGTCGGCCTCATATTGGTTGTTGCATCAGCCATTGCCACGTCCTCTGGGCTGGTAGGTGATTCGATGGGGGACTCACTCAGCACCGGCAAATACCCGCTACATAGCTCATTGATTGACATAGGGGGTGATTTGAAAATCATCAGTAAGGCATCAGTGGTTGCATCAGTGGTAGGCAGAGGGGATGAGGACCCTCTTTCTACCGGTGGAGGGATTACTGAACTCTTTCCAGTCAGTTGTGGGATTGCCAAGCAGCCATACATGCTTTGAGAGTTTATATGCTTTTGATTTTTTTCCTGAATATGAGCACCACAGAGTATTGATGATTATGAAATGGTTTAGCATACCAGGGGAAACTAATCCATTGACAAAGGCCAATTGGGCCAATACCTCATCTGCAATGGTGTTTTGTGGATTTCCTATGGCTCCCACAATGAGTGGGCTGAGTCGGATAGAATGTTAGCCAGATTCACCTGCTGGAGGCTCATCTGGAGTGTCATCCATAATACCAAAGTTGGCATCTGACAGTGTCTGCTGTGTGTGATTCCAAGGAGCCCAATCATTGGCGAAAGCTTCTATCAATGTCACCAGGTTCGGGAATGACATACATCCAATGGAGTAAGGATTGTACTCACTGGGAAGAGCAAATTGAACGTGTTTCTGCCTCAACGGCAGCATCATGTCATAGCAGAACTGATGTGGTGTGCTGTGGCCCACCTTTTAACTCTTGGACTGGGACAAAGCAGTTGGCATTGGAATCGGAAATCAGCCTCCATGGTTAACTGAGCGCCACCACATTGGTACTTCCCACACCACACAGTTGCTGAGACGCATCAACACATAAGGTTGTCGGAGCTTTAATGTGGTTTGCCTCCAACTCACTCCAACCCACATTCCATCCATCTCCGTACACAACACACACATGACAAATGGCCTGCTGAACACTCGCTCAGATGCTGGTCAAAGAGGGGCAGGAGAAGATGCTTGAGATCCTTGCTTGGGTCGGTCAGCCCATTCCAGCTGGGTTCTTACAGTTGGTTGTGTGGTGAGAAGCGATAGGAGAGTTGAGGGAAGAATTGGTGTGTGCTACCATTCTCATGACATCCATCAGACACTGACATTACACAGAGAATCATCAAGACCTCTTGGGATAACTCCGCCAAGATCCCTCAGTGGATTGTCGCCTGTGACATCAAGCTCTCGATGATTGGCCCTGATCAATATCCATCATGGGATAGGATCCGCCAAGGTATTGTTGACCACTGGGGAAGATCATCCCTGGCTCCACCCATCCACTCCCACCATCACTGTCAAATCTGCCGTCTCATTCATGGTGGCAGAAAGCACCTCTGAGGAGGAGGCGAATCTGGCCTTCATGGAGGAGGCACCGGCATTCCGTCTGCACCGATGCCACACACTTCAGTGACACAAAGGTCAACACAAGAGGAGGAGGAAGTGCCAATGATAGGACAAATTGACAAGGGCAAAGCAAGGGAGATCACTCCTGATTCCCCGATGTTGCTGGCCACCCACAATGTCAAAGGCAAAGGGAAGGCCATCAATGAGAGTGAGGAAGCTGATTTAGAAGTTCCACATGGTCAGCTGCATTCACAGGTGCTGCTAGTAATCGCCTCAGGAAGTGGCAGCCAGTGCAACAATGTGAATTCTGGTTCTATGGTTGCCAACCCTCCCAATGTCCTCAAGTTGGCAACTGAACCTACTACCAAGACCACTGATACCCCCCAAGCAGCATGCACAAGCTGCCAGAAGAAAGACGTCAAATGCCTCCCCCGGAGCGGTGGCAAGGCCTGCAACAAATGCCATTGGTGGAAGGTGAGGTGTTCTTGGATGGTGGAAGAGGATGGCTGGCCAATGTTGCAACCTTGGGGCTGATCTCAATCCCAGGGCCGATCTCAATCATGGGCCCAACACACATCTCCACCCACAGTGCCATCTCCATCAACTCGCCCGAGGACCCCTGGCCCAGCATTGACCAGCAAGAATGACGCATCGCACGAAGGAGACCCTGGGCCGAAAACTCCCGGTTGCACACTGAACACCAGTGACAAGGCAGCGCTGAAGGCCAGACAGCCGAAAACACCAGCTCACCTGCAATGACATCACCAATCGCTATTGGGTGTGCTGACTGATGCCACCTCAAGATCAGCAGCACAGGAAGAGCGGCCCCCATCGCCGAAGCATTCCCGGCATCAGGTCAAGGCCCAACCAGCTCTGGCAGCAAAAGAGGTCAAGTCGTACATTGTGGAGTTGTCAACAAAGGGTGCAAAGGCTCATGGAATGCTCAAGAAAACACTTGGTATGTAGATATCTAACGCTGCTCTAAATGCTAACAACATTTTCGGCAGTATTTGACAGTGTCGAAATCACAAGGAACAATGCTCATCCCCGCATCGTCCCCTCCTGCTCACCAGCCCCCAGTTATTCTTCATCCATCAACACACAACCCCCCACCACTCCCACCACTTCGGCAACTAGCGAAGTCGACCGGCTGGCCGATGAATGCAGCCAGTTGCAGCGTGACAACAGCTTGCTGGAGCAGTGCATCAACATCCTCGAAAGCAGTCTCAAGACATTTGGGGAGATCATCAAGGCCCAGTTCCCTGATTTTGCCAACAGTCAGTTGGATTTCCCATTCACTGAACCAACTCAGTATGCAGCCCCTTTGAGCCACGTGTTGGTGGAAACACCACCACCAGCATCCCGTCCCCCCTCACCATCATTGCCGACCCTGTGTGGGAATTTCCACATCGCCAAATTGACCCAGTCCAAAGCCAATGTGAACTATCAATTGGTGGAAGCACCACCACCACCACCACCATCCTGTCCCCCCTCACTGTCATCGCCGACTCCATGTGGGAATCTCCCATTCCCCAAAGCAGCTCAGTCAGGACCCCCTGTGAAATCTGACTCAGCGGTAACCCCACCACCACCATCCTGCCCCCCCTCACCATCGTCACCAACACTGCATGGGAATTTCCCCAATATCGTGCTCACAGAAAAAGGCTGGCTTGCTCCAGAGTCACCAACACCATCCTTCACTGGCCTTGCAGAAAACTGGTTTGAACAGTCACCCAGCGAAGATGTTGAGATGGCCGGTGTTGCCAAGGCTGAAGAAGGTGATGACACAATGGACATGCAAGCTATCAGAATCAGCGGGACCGTAATCATCAGCAGCATCACTGATGTGGCAGTCATCATCAGCACGACCAGCAAATCGGTCACTGATGCCAGGATCATCAGCAGCACTGCCAGCAAATCGGTCACCAATGCAGGAATCACCATCAGCACCACTGGTGAATCAGCCACCAATGCTGACAACCAAATGTCCACCATGTCCGATGACAAGATCGCAGCAATGGTATCGGAGGCTGTCAGCAGTAATATGATGGTGGATGGAGACATGCAATGAACATTATTATAAATTGTGTAGTTGCATTCAATATTTTTGTATATACTGGCTGTTCATGACACAATATGTAAATATGAAGTGTATAATCTAATCCATGCCTTTATGCCTTTTGGCCTTTGGTTCAATATTGTGGAAATCAGCATCCGGCAGTGGAGGAGGTTGCTGAGAATGTCCTGACCGCCTTGGTGTCTCTGGTTCTGCTGGCATCTGTGCCTTGGCAACAACTTTTGCCGGAGATATGTTCATGGCATGCCCATTTATGTGTCCTGATGACCTCTTCCTCTTCAAACTGATACCCTTCCCAGTGACAGAAGCCAGACGTCCTCCTCTTAGAATCTTCATTGGCGGTGTTGCCAGCTCCTCTTCGGCATTTCCTTTGGTCAGGCCAACTGGCAATCCACCGTTCTCATCTGCAGTTGTCATTTGAATTCGCTTGATCTTGCGTCCTTGGAGCTTTTTCATGGCTCCTAGATGACTATTGGATGTATCCATGGGCCCATATGTACCAGCCGATTTGTCACATTGCTGGATGATCTGCATTGTTGGCTTTCTCCTGATGACCTCCAATGCTGGAATCCCACTTTCAGCTTTGGAAGTGTTGTTACTTGCACAGTTTGGATGTACAGTGGAATTGGATGTCTTCTTCTTCATTGCTGATCTCAAAGGTGGACCTCCCTTGTGATGATTCGGCTGAGCTAGTTTATTCCCAGAATCAGGGTTAACAAGTGGGACCACCAGTACTTTCTCATATGTGTGATGCACAGCCTCTCGGCTATTGGCATTTCTGGTTGATGTGCCAGGAGTGGCATGCCGACCAATACCATTCATCCTCACAGTATGCGAAGGTCCTGGTGTAGCCTGCCAATGGGCAACTGCCATTTTTAATCTATCCTTTTCTTGCTGTACAATAGACTTCGTTGGACCTTGGAGAGTGAACATGACAGGTTCTGGCTGATCCATTTCATCCTGAAGGGCCTCCATTGATGTAATCGGCTCTTCTCCAATAGTCTGATCAACTATAGCAGCCTTTTGTTTGCCTTTTGCAGTAGATTTTGCACCCTTTTGGACAATGGTTTCTTCTTTCTGGTCCACCCCCTTGGAACCAACATCCCTCAAAGTGGCCGGTGCCATTTCCCCCTCATCGGCCCTCCCCAGGTTTCCAGGGGTTTTCCCTGCCAGCTTCTTCCCCTTCCCCTTCATCTTTGGGCCTGCCTGGATCGGCGCCACATGTGTCACATGCTCTTCATCAGCCCTCATTCAGCTGCCATGCTCCTTCTGGTCCAGCTCCTTCCCCTTTCCCTTCATCTTCGGAGCTGCCTTGATCGGAGCTGCAGATTTCGCTTTCTTTTCATTGGCTCTCATCAGGTTGCCCTGATCCCTCCCTGCAGGCTCCTTTCCCTTTCCCAACACCTTAGAGCCTGCCTTGGAAGCCTCCGATGGCTGCTTTCCTCTTGTTGCATCTACTCCTTGGTCATCTCCGTCGGTCTTCAGTGGCCCAGAATTCGCTGCAACTGTACTCTCCTCTTTTCTAGCTGAAGTTGAAATTTTCTCATCAGTGGTATCATCTGAATCATTGCTATTGACAATCTCCTCATCCCCACTTCCAGGGACCATCAACTGATTTCCCTTGAGCCAATACTGGAATTCAAAGACATCCTCTGGGATCTCTTCTTGTCGCTTCCAGATGAAGTTCAGAAATTGGGTTGCATCACTCATGGTCATGTGACTTGGGTCATCAGGAAAGACGAATCCATGGGGTATATGATGCTCCAAGAAAAGTTTATCTTGGAACATTCTTAGCTTCTTAAATGGTGCCGATACTTTATCCTTCTGACATGCATCCCCTATAATATACACAGATTAGTCATATGATTGCTCACCAAAAGAATACATATGGTAATGGGATGTCAGGAATGCCCTTACCAATCTTTGTTTTTCAGGCCAAGTTACATTGGAGATATCAGGAATCCATGTCCTCCCATCTTCCAGGGTGATTTCTTTTATAAGTTCATCCAGGCTTGTCTTCTGTCTCACTTTCTTCACTTTCTTTGTCTCTCCATCAGATGCCTGACCTTTGCTCTTGGCTTCTTCCTCTGGAAAGCATTCCTTCAGGAAATTGTCAAATGGGTCAAGGACAGCATCAATTGCCTTGAACTCCAGGCCATTTGCAATGGTTTTATTGAAATCATATCTATCTCAAATCAACCGATGATCTGTGGACACAGAGTTGGACTTACATCTGAGAAAATAAATCACCCTTGTCGTTCTTAAATCCAGATAGAATTACAAGCCGAAGGCCACCCCACTTCCACATCTCCTTGGTGAATGCTTTCATGACTTTATATGCTCCCCAACTCGCAAAGCTGTTTGTCAATGATCAGTTACATGTGAGAAAACATGTCAAGGACAATGTTACTGCTGTTGGGTCTCTGCCGATGCTCCCCGATTATAGCATTCCTTTGCTTTGCCTTCAGCCTCTGCTAATTGATCCTGGGAAAGCTCCTTCATCAGCATGGTGAGCGCCAGCTGCCAGCATTCTATGTTGGCTGCATTCCTTTCCCTGCTGAACCTTTCGGCAATGATATCTCGGAGCTGGTCCTTATGCATTTCCTGAACAACCAATCGGGCTGTCCATTTTTGGCCAAGATGAATGGCCTTGTTCTTCCCTCTTGCATGGTGATGTTGGCACATCCAGTGATTATACACCTTGTCATTGGATGTGGGTCAAAACTGATGGACATAAACCAGGACTTACCCTGAGTCTTGCTGACCATTCCATAGAATTGTTGAAAAGTCGTGTGCTGGGAACGGGGTGCGAGCGATGCGGGATGGAGCGGCAGTTGTTGTTCACGATAACGGACAACATATGGTAATACAGGTGATGGCAAGATAAACAAACTTGGTACTGTACAGTTTATTAGGTAAGCGGTAATATAATGTGGTGAACGATTCTATTCCAACACACCCCCTGAATCGTGAACAAGACCGAGCGAATGAAAGGGATAACAAAAGAAATAATGTACATACACCCCCTGAAGGTCCAAGAAATTACCATACAGCATCAGGTTCTTCTTCGGCGTGGTTAGTGTGTTCCTTCCCCTCCAGGCAGTCCTTAGCATAGTGCCCCTTCTGGGTCAAGAGGCCACGGGCGCGGTGAACACTAGTGAGCGTATCCCAAATGGTTTTGGGATCATCACCCTGGACATGAATGATCTGGCTGTCGTCGACGTACAGCACAATTTTGGCGGCGGTCTTAAGCTGACATAAGGTGAATGCGTCAACTGCAGAGCTAGCAGCTGTTTTTGGGTCGGGTGCGGTCTCTTTGCCTCGTTAAGACGCAGCATTACAACAGTGTTGAGAATTGATGACATGATGTGCATGTATGTGGTAAAACGATAGGAGAGTCGAAATGTTGAAGAGTCGAAAAAATAATCAGAAGGTGGGTATATGCAGGTTGGAGCGCCTACTCCGGGTTCGAGAAATGATCCATGAAACGATCCGCGACACCTGTGACACGGCCCGTCGGTCAACAGCGTGTTCGTGTGGTTTGCAGTGCTTGCGACGCAGCCCGTCAGTCATCAGCACACTCGCACAGCCCGTCGTGCGGTTATCGAATTGATGTACCCTGATAACGCGAGGGTAGGTCCATTATGTTGAAAAGTCGTGTGCCGGGAACGGGGTGTGAGCGACGCGGGACGGAGCGACAGTTGTTGTTCGCGATAACAGACAACGTACGGTAATACAGGTGGTGGCAAGATAAACAAACTTGGTACTGTACAGTTTATTAGGTAAGTGGTAATATAATGTGGTGAACGATTCTATTCCAACAAGAATCCATGTCTTTATGGACCTCCAGCTCCCGCAACCGATCACTGATAGCCTTCCAAATCACCTTTCTGTCCTTTTGACCAGCTACCTTCCACTTCTCCCAGTTGTCTCGCAATATGACAAGGACCTCTGATGGAAACACTGATTCCTTGATGGCAGCCAATGCTTCCTGGGCTTCATCAGCTCAGTCACCCCCACCCTCATTGTCATCTTCATCCTCACCATCCTCCACATTCACACCATCATCTGCTTCCTCATCAATTGCAGTGGAACCATCTCCCACCATTGCATGCTCTACATTTCCTTCATCACAATCTCTTTTTGGACATTCCACTTCAGCAACAACTTTCTCCTCTTCACTGGAGTCCTCTCTGGAATCTGAGTCATCATATTCGGTCTCCTGATATTCAGTCCAAGTGTAGATGGATTCAGTATCTGACATGATTGACAGTGAGTTCACAGTTGGTAGGACAGGACACTCTTCATTGCAAACATATTGTTCCTCAACTCAATTTTGCACAGCACCCTTTTTGGATTCAGTCCCTATCAGGTCGTGCTTGAAGCGAAATGGGCGAGCTGATGAAGTGCCATAATCCCCCTCCTTGCATGCAACATGTATCAAGGGCTGGATTATAGTTGTCCCAAGATTTAGCCAATGTGACATAATCAGTATGTAAGTGTAGCGCCTCATGACAGAGTTCAGTGACTGGACTGGCTCCAGTGAAATACCTGAAGTGCATTCCATCTGCATTGCTGTCTGGTGTTCATCATGCCTAAGCATCAGAGAAAAGTGAATACCACCAAGGTTACACATCTGACATGGATCACAAAGAAGACACAACAAGGAGCAACCGCTCGACTGGTTAGATTACCAAGTGAACCCTCACAGAAAGCTAGCGATCCCTGCCCCTTGTTTTCGCCAATGAAAGGCACCCCCTCTTGATTGGGATTGTATCAGGAGATCGAGGAAGATGAAGAAGATCTATGTTTCGAAGCTCTACAACCTTTGAAATTACCAACAACAAAGGTGAGGTCAATTGGAAAATGCCTGTCCCTTCACTGATGATGAGCATTTGGAATTCTAGGCTAATAATGATTATCTCTGAGATTGGCTGCCACACCAGGAAGAGTTTTTACAATGCATACTGGACATGGAAGCTCCTCCAATACCCCTAGTATGCAGCATGTGTGGTGCCAATGCAACATGCAAATATAGTGATTGCTTTGGATCACCCATTCTGTGTCAATACTGCATGGAAAAAAACCATTGGTGTAACCCATTTCATTAGCCCCAGAAATGGACCAGACAATTCTTCGAGGAAACAACTTTGCATTCTATATGTAAATCATGTTCTACATGTTCCAACCATTTACAATAGCACTCAGATTGGATTGGAGCTCCATTTAGGTCATGATGGACAATGCTGCCCAGTGGACAGTGAACATGGCTGAGCCAATCAGCCATCTAGTTGGCCAGTTGAAGATCATGAGTGGGAAGACATCAGATCTGCACCTTCTCACCTTCAGCAACCAGCAAATGATCCATGCATTACAGTTGTGGATGTCACAGGGATTCACTTCATTACTGTGAACTACTGTGGTTCCCTAGGATTGCCTCCAGCACATGTGCAGCTTCTTTAGCATAAATTGTTCCCGGCCACTATCAAAAGCCCTTGGACATGCTTTACTTTCGGTGTCTTGGACGATTTCATAAGGGATAACCTGGAGTGTGGAACATCGGCAATGAATTACTTTTCCAAAATCAGGCGAATCACATCAAACGTCTTCCCTGATGCAGTCCCAGTAAGCCGATTTGGACCTTGTGGAACATTTCACCCTCTTATAGTTTAGAATTGGTACTGAGAACTATTGAGAGTTTCCTGTCAGTGGCGGATCTTGAAGATGAAGAAATGGGGGGGGGTTGGTCATCAGAGCTGAACTCCTGTGCCAGGGAAGCTGGCCTTGTTCTGCCTGACCTGCCCACAGCCAGGCATCAATGCTGATCCATCTCCAAATGATTTGACCGAGTATGTACCAATGGAACTAGAGTCTGTAGCAATATTCAACTAACATGTCAAAGTTGGAAATATACCCGGACATTTATCATGGATGGCAATTTCAAAGCTGAACACCTTCATGAAAGATGGTCCGACAACCAGATCTGGCTCATGGATGGTCAAGGATACATGGTGACCAGACCTGACTACAAGGTTTATTTACAAGACACCAATCATCCTTTCGAGGTTCGGCAGCAGTTTTCACCTTTTATAATTTACCGATACATGTGCCAATACAGAAATCGGCATGTAATAATCATCAAGCAGTAAACCAAGCAAATGCAACTCATGGAAAGTTAGAATCAACCAGGATAGGGGCGACAGCATGCACTCATCATGGGCACTTTGTTCCACACTTGGTGGTAGATTTCCAGAAAGGTGAAAGGTGAGAAAAGTATTGCTGTTGAGCAACACAAGCACACCAGTAGAACCACATTTGCACAGACAGGTCAATATGGACTATTCATTGGCCAATGCTTTCAAATACAATATGACAGACATCTCACGGGTCATTCTATTTTATGATATCAACTGCTCATACATGAAGAAACTTAGATCCTGATTGAAGAATAACCAATTCATCGAGCTACCTGCCGATGTCGACATCATTCCCGGGATCAGCATATGGCATGTGCATGGACACTGACCAGAGTGCTTCGCTCATTTTGCCCTGTTATATATTCCCAGATTGGGTTGGGTGGATGGTGAAATTATTGAAACATTGTGGTCGATCTTGAATGTAATATCAAGGTTGGCCCAAGGAATGTCTTCTCCTTATCAGCAGGAGCTTCTTGACTTCCAAATGAACGATTCCAATTTCATGAAGATGATTCGCATGAGTGAATTATGTTACAACTTGTTCTTTCTGTTACTTTTCTTTACATGTTACACCTGTACTCAAGTCGAACTCCCTAGTTCAACTCTCAACTTGGACACTGTTTCTTTTATCGCTGACTCACCAACGCTTACTTTCCTTATCTCTTATCTCAATTGCTTTGTCAGCGATTACTTCCCCCACGTTCCATCTCCTTCTATCGCTTTCTACGACCTGCCCTGATTATGCCTACCCTTAGTCTTGTGACCGGGTATATAAACCCACTATACCTATCCTTGTACTTTAGCTTAGATCTCCTCGATCAATACCTTGAATCTATTCCCTTGACTCAAGCTCCTTCTGGCACTTGACCAGTTGCTCTGAACCTTGAACCTTCGAACTTTGAAACCCTTGTGTTCCTCTGTGGAACGTCTTCCTTGGACTTCGTGCTACCATTAAGTGCACGCTATCTCTTTGAATCCTTGAACCTTAGTCTTTCGAGGCTATGCTCATCCCCACCTGGGCCAAGTGTAACAAATTACTTCTTTCAGGTCATAAGATTCCCCTGACTCTCTCCATTCAGCACAAAGCCTTAAGCGGAAGTACCTCAATGCAAGATATTCCGTGAACTCTTCCTCAGCTGCATTTAATGACCTGAATTCCACAGTATCTGAGGAACATAGAAAGCTTTGGTTAGCAGAGGAAGCTAATGCACAGAGAATACAAGTAACTGATCCATCAGCAATGGATATTTATCAACTTTGGCTGCAAAGAGGTGGGTCGGCTCACATTTCCTTGGTTGGCTGATTAGTCAATACGTTGCCGAAGCACCTAGCATTCAGGCCATCAAGCTTCGGCTCCTCCAAGCACATGACCATACTGATGGCGGCACTGCATCATGGCTTGCAAAGGGCCTTAAACTAGAAGAAGGGCAGATATCACTTGAAAAGGACATTCGGACCCTCGGAAATCATTTGACTGACATGCAACATCTGACCATTGCTTGCTGGGCCGATTGATTGAGCTCAGAAATATCAGTCTTCTTGTCGGAGGCATCAATATGCCTCGGAGATGGCTATGATGACATGTCAGATTTGGATGACTCTGCTGAAGGATCGGCAAGTGGGGCAGAGGACATTGGAGAAGGTTTAGGGGGTCAAAGACCAGATCTTACTAAGCTACCACTTCCATCTTCGCTGGGAAGAGAGAAGATGGAGAAACTCAAAAGGAATGATCTTGTCAAACTGGAACTGACATTGTGGGAGGGGCAGGCAAATGATGCCCTCCATGAGATTTGGCTTGTCCTTGTGGAGAAGGCAGTCTTGTTCCAGAACGATGTCTGGGATGCAACAAGCCATGCAAGAAAGACCTGAGCATGGGACAAGGTGAATGTGGTAAATGTAATGCTTGCAAGGCACACTGCTGTCTACCGAAAATGTTGACAGGCCATGGTGCATCTCAGTGCTGATGAAGAGATGTTAAAGATATATCAGCTGCTCAATAAAGAGGATTTGAAAGCCACAACATCGGTGTTGGATCCAAATGCCCAAGGACTACACTACGAGGGATTGGCATGGTTCTGGAGTCTGGATGTACCACGCAATGCGGCCTCAAGTGACTGGATGTCCAAATGTGTGTCCCTTTCTTTCCTTTTCAGTGGGACTGCTCTGATGTTCTGACAGTTTACCGGGTTCATTGGCTTCGGTTGAAGGCAGTTCAGGATCAGTGGGCCGAAGAAAAGGAGCTGCTCAAGGCTGAATTTGAATGGACCATCAATTTCTTCGGTGCCCGTGCCGATGTATGGGAATATCGCTCAGGCAGAAGCAGAGACAAGGGGGAGTGAGGCCAGGCTTGCTATGCAGCCCACCAGCAAGCAATATATCTGTGCCTACATGACCAATGTCAGGCAGTATGGGAAGATGGATGTCCAGCCAAAGGTAGCCTAATTACTATATGGATTGGTGAATACATGTCCTGTGTTGTTCTGATGCAAGGCAATATGCACCCAATATCTCCTTAGGCAGCCAACCCGATACAGGTGAATTCCTGATTGATTGATTCATTTTTGAGATTTTAGGCAAGTGCCGATCACATGGGTGGGACACATGCCAATTACGTATGTGGAGATGTGGACCCCTTGGCAGGTGGTCGATTATATAAATAACCTGTGGGCTGTGGCAAAGGCTGGAAACAGACTTCTCCCACACAATATCAATGCCACAGCCCCTACATCCTGAACATTCCCAGAGCAAAGTACATATGGTGCTGTACTATTATGCCTACTGACTGGAGGAAGCTGGCCGAACCTTCTGATCAGTACCAATTGATCAGTGGCCCATCCATTGGCGGGAAAATGCAGGAGTGGAACTGGTAAGACCTTTCCTGTTATTGAACACTGAGGACTGATATCACTCCATATGTTTCAGGAGTCCTATGCCTCACTTTTAATGGTTTATGCAACCCACCAAACATGCCACCCGATCATTCCAGCATCATTCAGCGAATTCTACAAGTGGGAGGGATGTGCAGAACTGCAGCACAGCCTCCAGGAAATCCCTGAGGAGGAGGCCTGGTTGGTCAAAGGAATCAAAGTGTTACTTCCAAACTGGCCACATGAAGCAATCCCAGCTTTTGCTTATGCCTGGTGGAGGCAGGAAGTCGCCGAAGCTGATCTTTCACCAGCAGCTTTGTCCGATAAGAAAATTGCCGAAGCACATGAATTCTTCTTGGTAAGTGCCAATTGCTCATCGGCATCCAAACTCAACATTGTTCAGGGAAAATGGGACTCGGCCACTAGATCACCACTGGAATGACAATGAGACATGCGCCTCACGGCTGTCAGAAAGATCACTGGTGTTCTCCTTGGCATGAATTGCCATGAGCTCAATGCAGCAAAGGAGGAGATGGAGATGACCTTGCAGGCAATGCACAGCTTGACAAATCCTTGGGGCAGTCAGACATAATGTAGGAGCAGAAATGTATTTCTTTAGGCTAAATCCGTGCAACATCCTCATAGCGCATAAAGTGGCTTTGGGAGACATTCATGAATTCATGAACTTCGTCCCTCATATACCATGCCAACACTGCCCTGTCACCTTCCGCCTGCCCTACACCATGTTCAATCATCTGTCCCAACATTGCAAGCACTGTTCCTGGATCATATTTTAGAGTGAGGCTGAGACTCGGGAGAAAGAAATACAATTCCGAGTAATTGCTGAATGTCACCAACATATTGAACCACTGTGGTCAGCTGAACCGGTCAATGTGAAATGGGCTTGCCCTGTTAACCATCAATGATGCTACATTGTATACCAATGGCCATTTGGTCAGGGCATCCTTCATGCCTGCATTTTCAGTCTCATCAGCAAACTGCCCAAGCTTCACCATGGTCTGAAGTCCGGTCACATACATCTCCAGATGCATGATAGCAAGAGCCCCAGACAGGATTGCCGATTCATCACAGACAGACGTGAGCCAGTCTTTGGTGCTGTCGGTCTTCATTGTGGCCGATTGCTCCAGGAATGAGTTGCCTCCCTGGGCAACATTGGTGGGTCATTCAGTGCCTCCGAAAATTTGGAAATTGAATATATATGTGTCTAGCCTGTTGGAACCATGCTGGTGACATGTTGATAACTCCCTTCATATTGGCATTCATGTTGTATAATGCCTTGCTGGTGTGCCAATTGCCCTTTGTCCCTGTAGATACCCCAGACTGAAGGGCCAGAGCTAAATGGTTGATACTACGCCATAGGAACATCTGAAAGTATTTGTTTTCAGACTGTCGAATGGTTCACCGATAAGCTGCTTACCTGATTTGGCGGACTGACAGTACCAGGGAGGTACCAAATGAGAATCACACCCGACCAATTGACTATGACCACCGGGTCGCTCACTTCCAGCAGTGGTGTGGCATCCACAACATCCTGCAGCAAACCTTCAGAGACATCTAAGAACTTGCTCTCTCTGTTTGCCTGCTCTGAAAGATGAATGGCATCAATGCTCTGCAATACAACTGACAAGAGGTTTATGGCATGACTGTGGATGAGTTTCAGCTCACTTTTGTTCTTATATGCACAAGCCATGATGTTAACCATTCAGTCTGCCTCACAAAGAGTTTCTATGCTGACATTCCTTGGGATCATCAGGTCTTCACTTTCTGCCTGAAGCCTGACTCTCTTCTGAAATTGCTGAACCATGTGGGACACCAGATTCTCTGTGTATGACAATGCCCAGTGAGGCGGAATTTCTGGTTTGAAAAACACAGCAGCCATGGGGAGATGTCAGTAGTGGATGAGTGGGGATATTGTATGTGTTTCAGCTGCATAGTTACCAGGAGATTGCAACCAATCATGTTCGGGCCTTTCTGGGTGACTTCAGGTCCGATGTGTCTCAGAC
>JBBPTD010000781.1:0-17152 GCA_038093895.1 Boletus aff. mottiae
TCGCCAGCACCTGAAAGATGGGCAACCTTGGCACAAGCTGCGTGAAGAGCTAGGAGTTCCTGAGAAGGGAAGGGGAGGACGAGAGGATCCGGCGACGTGAAGGTCACCTCGCGGGGGACGTTGTGGATTCGACGGGTAGTTTGTACACGATAGCAGTTCGCAACCCCCTAGGTTGTGAGGCGGCGTCAGGGTCGGCATAATTTCTAATTGTGGCACCCACTGTGCTTTCAAACCACATTTCCAGGCGATCAAACGCGTCGTGCGCGTCCTTTTGCATTGTCATGACATTGTAGAGGGAATGCACTTTGGGGCTATTCACCTTTTCGACGTCGTAGCCGAAACGCTGCAAAACTGCCAATACTGAAGCAGCATAGTCCTAGGCAAAATGAGCATCCCAGCGGCGCTAGACGCCGACAGAAAGAAAAAACCTTTTCTGGAGAGCTCGTACATGTGTCGGATACGTTGAAACAGGTTGACTCTGGCAGAATATGGGCCAACTCTGTGTGCACCGTGCCGTCTATAGCTGTCGTGTCATCGACTTCTGCCATCGCGTCGTATATTCCGGTCACCACGCATTTGTAGCCATCTCGAATAAGAGCCTGTAAGAAGAAGCACGTTTCGCGCATCGTTCAAATGCATCACGATACGCCACGAACCTGGGCCTTCGCTCCTTTATGATCCTTCGGTGCTTCTCTAACACTTTCCTTCAGATTCGCCTTGGCTTTGTCGAACGATCGGCAACTCGAATGATCAGACGGTGTTGGTGTTCGCCCTCTGGACTTCTTGACTGAACAGGAGGTCAGCAACTAGATCCATTCTCGTCCAACGGAGCTGATGCAGAACTTACATGGAAGAATGAATCACAATCGAAAGCACTTTCCAAGCTCTAGCAGCGTCTTCTCGTCTTGAGCGCAGGAATGGATTGCTCTCACGATCTCGGCCTGCGCGGTCGAGGAAGGGGCATAGAGAATCAAATAACCGAGAATCTGCGCATGCATGCGACTATCGTCGGTAGTAACCTGGCTTTCAAGTGCAAGGCAAATGTTGTATGCACTGAGGGCGTTGTGCCGGTCATAGAATCTGGCTTCTTGCGCAGTTGGAAGGGCAACAGGCATGACGATAGATAATCGTAGAACAGGAATCGCCGGAGAACGCGACAAGATTGCCCGTCACAGTTGAGTCAGCGTGACCGTCACGCGTTCCTCCCGCTCCTGAGGTTGCGATCGGTCAGATTCGGTCTAGGTAGCGCGACCGTGGCGCTCGACGGGGCGAGTGGAGGCATCGAGTCAGAGCGAAATCAACGAACGAACGAACGAACGAACGAACGAACGCGAGTGAGCGAGGCAAGCCTCGAGCGTTCGGGTTGGGGATGGAAGGAATGGATTGGGTTGGAGGAGAAGGAGGAACGGCGAGATGTACGACGGGATTCAGGACAACGCTCGAGCACGGCCGGCCGCGTCACTCGTGCCGTCCGAAGCTCTGTCTTGTTCGACGATCGGAACGAATGAGGACTGCAGCGTAACCGTTACTGTCCATAATTGTGGCTCGATGGACGGAAAGGAGGTCGTCCAGGTCAGTTCCACCAGCGAGGCTTCGACCGCGTTCTTGACGTCTCCGGAAATAGGTCAGATCGGTCGTCACCCCCAGCAAGGAGTTGATCGGCTTCACCAAGGTGGGCATCCCGTGCATCTTTCGTGCATGCATCGTGCGTTGCTCGTTACCGCCTTTTCGCTGACGCAGTGGGATATAGTGCGGGCCCGGGCCAATCGCGGACGGTGAGCATCCCAGTGATGTCAAGTCAACTCGCTGTGTGGTCTCTCAGGCAAGTCGCCAGCCTTGCATTTCTCTCGCCGAACTAGCATATTGATCTGCACCATATTCCCCTTCGTTTTTTTTAGCAACCAATGGGTCGTCGAGCCTGGTAATTTCACATGACAAAATGGCTGTCCTTTTGAGACCTGCTGGGGTAGCAGGTTTAAACTACTTGAAGTAGATCCATTGAGGATTTTGCTGAATAGACTACAGATGGTATCGATGGGATTGATAAACTCGGGGGGTCGCCAAACTTGATTCCCTGTTGCAAATCATCGTCAAAGTGTGCGCTCGACGTGGCAGAATCACAAGATGACATGGTCGGCAATAGTACGTGCAGCGTATGTGAGTCAGAACAATCGCAGTGTGAATAAACTTATGATGTTATAGCACAAGCACCACCAGCGACTGTCTGATGTACTTCCGGGACTGTCTTCCCGTAATCCCATAAGATTTTGTCAGGGAATGGATTACACCATCAGTACTACCCACCACGGGAAGACTACTCATTGCAGTTGAACCGGCATCCTTGTTGATGGAAACCTCGCAGTCGAGTCGAGGTGATCATCAACCGATTTCATGCTCCGCTAGTAGCTACGAGAAAACGCACAGTCGTGGGCTTGCAGACCCTAAGATAATGCAAGATAAGAACGCACCATGTTGGGGATACCATTCGAGATCCGGTAGGAGTGATTGCAATTCGGACAAATCATCGCGCCTTCCATGACGTGGATCTAAGGTGTCGTGTGTTCATATGATGAGTGATCATGGCACAGATGACAAAAAGAATGGGAATGGAGGCACCTCGAGGAGGACATGATGTAGTTTTTGCAAGAATTCGTCGTCGGTCATTTCGGGTTGCTCCGGCGGTAGAGACGCGTCTCCGACCTGTCATACACACTTATTGTTCAGAAAAAAAGTGATACTCGGACCAAGAGATGCGAGTACGTGCCAGAGTGGCTGCATCGACGAGGGCGCGCCATTCGAGTTTCGGTAGAAAGTTTTTGACGAAATCGGGATTGAATTCTTGTTCTCGTAGGTCGATTTGGACGTCATGGAAGAGTAACGGGAAGTTGTTGGTCGTGCATCCCCTGGCATGGCAAGCCAGCAAATTGTGGGTGATCAAGCGGACCATCTTGGATTTGGGAGACCAAGGGTGTGTACGTAAGCGATGGAATTAGGCTTTCCGACATGCGTCCTCAATCGCCATCAATACCAGAAAAAGAGTTCACTTACGAAGCTCTCAAACAGTCGCTTCGTCTTGATGGACGTGGTCCACTGGAAATGCGGACACCCACGATTACATTTGGACCAGAACTAGGCTGGGTCGAATGCACGCTTGGGAAAACACGGTGCGCGTTACGAATCGATCGACTCGCAAGTGTAACATCCCATCCAGTGTCGTTGCTTATGTCGACGCAAAAATGGTCAAACCACCACCAGAACGGCCATTCGAAGGTACGATCACCATCCACTCTGAAATTTCGCCGATGGCATCTGTCGATTACGAACTCGGTCGGTAGGCCCTGCAGTCTGCCTCCCATTTCTACGCGTGTTCATCATCGTGTGGTATTTTAGGCCATCTGAAGAGGAAGTCACGATGGTCCGAATGCTTGACAAGGTTCTGAGGCGGAGTGATGCGATCGACAAGGAATCGCTTTGCATCCTCGCTGGTCAACGCGTGCGTCATGCTCTCGTACTCTCTTTTGACGTGCTCAACCATGCGATTCGCTAGGTTTGGCATCTGCGCCTTACAGTCCACTGTCTCGCCGACGCAGGCAACATGCTCGACTGTGCCTGTCTCGCAGGCATCGTCGCATTCAAGCACTTTCGCCGATCAGAAGTCGAGGTCATCGGAGACGACGTCGTCGTGGTTTGTACCTCGCCAGGAATGTGGTTCTCGTTTATTTAAGTCGCGCACATGCACAGCACGCGCCAGAAGAGCGCGCACCTGTACCGCTCGCTATTCACCACACGCCGTTCTGCGTCACGTTTGCGTTCTTTCCTGATCCGACGACGCGTCCTGTCGTAGATCCCTCGTTGTTGGAACAAAGGCTAAGCGCTGGGGCGATGAGTATTGCGCTCAACGCACAGCGCGAGATTTGCGTCTTGCACAAAGCGGGTGGCGTGCCAACGGCACCAGACGAGATACTGCGACTACTCAACGTCACTGTGGGCATCGCAAAAGACTTGGACAAGTTGGTCGAAGCGCGGCTGCGAGAAGATTGGGCAGAACGCAAGGTCGAGGTACGATGAACCCCGCAATGAACAACTTAAGGTAGTCAATATTAGGTCTTGCGTGAATGTCAAAGCTTGCAAAAAAAAGCTATTGGTACTGGCGTGAGTGTACCTGGATCTACTTTGACACGCTCGTAGTACCAGGCAGGTTGAGACCAAAGTCTGATACAAACCCTAACCCAGGGTTAATGTGATTGAACGTTGTCCTGGACATTGTTGCGACCTTTCGACGATTTATCCACACAGTATACGTTTCTGAAGTTTCCCCCGCGGGAGAGCTGAGTCGTTGACGCCTCCAAGTCAACTACGCAGCTTGAGCTGGCGTGTCATTTAATTTTTTGACGCCGACTCGAAACCAACTTCAGACCCTAACCCGAGAACACGGTTTGCGTGGGAAAGTGAACGTGTCCTTCAACTTAAATGTACGACACTCGAAGTTCTGGTGCAAGACCTCCTTTCCCCACTTTCAACCTGGATGAGGCTAACTACACTTGCTGGACTTTTGTTACTGGTCTCTCCAGTCTTCGGTGAACCGTCGAGCTCATCTGGTTCGATCGCCCACCCTGGTCTTCAACCTCTCGTGGCTCGCGCAGATGCCTTTCTTTCCGCCGGCCATTTCAGTGATGCCGCCAAGACGTACACGGAAGCCATTTCCCTGTCTCCAGGCGATTACCTTCTCTTCTACAAACGTGCCACCGCCTATTTCTCGCTCAGCAGACATCCCAGTGCATTGGACGATTTCTCCAAAGTCCTCGAGCTAACTTCTGGCGAGTTTGACAGAGCAATCATGATGATGGCGAAGATATACACCAAGGATGGAGACTTTGTTCAAGCCAAGAGCACTCTTGACATTTACGCATCAAAAGCTCCCAGCAGTCCCGCCGTGGACGAACTCATGGTGGATATTCAAGAAGCTCAAGCAGCCGCGAAGAAGGCAAGTAATGCCAAGCGCGCTCAACTCTGGACAGTCTGCTCGGAGGCGGCAACGCAGGCTCTCAGAGTTGCCAGTCACAACATCGAGATTCGTCGAATTCGTGCGGAATGCAGTCTTGCAGGAGGCGACCCACAAGGTGCCATCGTCGATTTGAGGCTAGTGCTGTCTACCCGTGCTTTGTTACGATGCTGATTTGCATGCCCACAGCCGACTTTCGCGTCTCACACAGCCAAGTACCGCCTCTTTCATGCGGATATTCCGACTGGCATATTTCCTCCTTCCACCATCCCAATCCACTTCCTCCCATACCTCTCATCTGGCTCCTCTCAAGCAATGTTTACATCTAGATCCCGACTCACCTTCTTGTAAACCTGCTTACAGACTAGCCAAGGCGCTCGACAAGAGTTTCGCCAAACTCGACAAGTTTATTCAGGATAACGACTGGATGGGTGTGGTAAAACACGTCGCAGGCCCGTCGAAAGAGTTCCCAGGGGACGGTTTCGCGTCTACCTTTGAAGAGGCACTCCAGCAACATGGTTCCCCGGAGCTCTTGGCTTCCTCTTCCTCTGTACCCATACCAGACGCGCGACTATCGAGCCCGCGGCGCGCACACATCCTACGATCGATGTGTCGCGCATATACCAAGCTCAATTTGCCGAAGAAGGGAGAGGTTTGGTGTGACGCACTCTTGGCGATGGAGGAGGAGTCGCTCAAGGCTGCAAGTGAAATGATGTCTGAGGGAAGTGCAGAGGTCGACGGATGGATCGGGAAGGGTGAAGCACTACTCATCCGTGAGGAATGGGAGGATGCTGTCAGAGCATTCGAGAGAGCGGCGGAAGGAAGTGGTAGAAGTGACCGCGATGTAAGCATCTTGTCGTTTCCTTTGATACATTCTTGCTAACCGTACTTGTCTTTCAGGTACTCGGTCGGTTGCAGAAAGCCCAACGACTGTTGAAGCAATCGAAGCAAAAAGACTACTATAAGGTCTTGGGGGTCGCACGGGATGCCGATGCTAAGACCATCAAGAAAGCCTTGTACGTACTCTTTTGTTGCTGTCGGAATCAACGTATATTCACCTTAAAATCAGTCGTAAAGCTGCCATGACTGCCCATCCAGACAAGGGCGGTTCGGAATCCAAAATGGCTACTGTCAACGAAGCATATGAAGTTCTCATTAACCCCGGTGAGTCTTCTTAACACTGAATTGATGGAGCGTCGTGTCTAATACACTCAACAGAACTTCGTCAGCGCTTCGACAATGGCGACGATCCAAACGACCCGAGCTCCCAATCGGGTAATCCATTTGGAGGCTTCCACCCTGGTGGTTTTGGTGGTTCCAGGGGTAGTGGTGACCCGTTCTCGCAGTTCTTCCAGAATGGTCAAGGAGGGGGTGGTGGATTCTCGTTCAAGTTTGGACACTAGTATCGATAATCGGTGCTTCAATGCTGGTTTCATGGGCATCATGCTAGACAGTGAGATCGCGATGTTGTGCGACGCGCTGAACGAGACTGAGGACAGCCATGAACTGGGGTTTTATCGTTGCTGTATAATCGCCTTCCCATCACATTGATAGGGAGGGTGATATAACTTTTATTACTAACTGCTCAGTGTGTAAAACGGAATTGAGTGTCCATTCCTGACAAGTGTAAGGAGGATACAGTAGTAGTTCAAAACACATGACATTAGTTCTAGGCTATTAGCTTGGAATCTGTACTTGGTATCCAAACTCTGCTTTGCTGGCGTCCAAGGCCCTTTCTCACTTCGGACACTTTCTGAGGTTCTTGGTTAGTTGGCGGCGCCCATCCTTGTATCCCCGTGGTACCACTCACAGGGGCACACGAAGATGTATCAGCCGCGGGGTAGTTCGGGGTAACTGTTCGGCCGCTCCAGTAAACCGTACCTGTCGATTCAGAAATGGCAATGAAGATAATAATGAGCCGCTGTAGAGACACCCAAAGGCTGCTCTAAAGGGGAGAGTCTCTTTCATTGGGCCACGTCAACGGTTTTCTTTAAATATACCAAATTCTCACATGAATAGGGGTCAACGAACGCCATTGATCAAGACACGACAACATGGGGGAGAGCCTCCTGCGGGACCTGGACGCAAGGTGCTCTGTCGTTTTTGTGGGAAAGGGAGGGGTATCAGCTGTTCGAGTGGCCGCATGTCGCAGGAACTCTTATGTCCAAAGAGGTCAAGGACACTTGGCCAGCATTCAACTCTTCGGATTTACTCAGGAGACCAAGATGCACAAGTGACTGGGTATGGGTATGCCTTTCTGGGTCGCCAGAGGAGGCGTCGGGAATCTACCAAATCCTAAGCGCTTCTCACCGGCATAGATACTTACCGGCGTGGGTCTAATGTCTGTGGAGCGCGGTGTCAGCTCGTGCAACAAGGTCACGGTTGCAAAGTGAGTGACCGTAGTTTGCGGCGATCATGATGCCCGGGCCCCGATGGTCGCCAGCAAAATGTCTTTCTAGCGCCATTGACTGCCAAACCTACCGTAGCTAATCTTATCGAGCAGTATACCGTATAGGAAGCGATTTACATGCTTTAGGGCCCAGGAGTACCTTGCCTTTTTTGCCCTGCTGGCCTTTTGATACTCCGTTCATGATCCATGTGGTGCTCTGACATGCGATAAAATAAATCCCGTTCCTCAGAGGCTCAGGCTCACCAGTATCCTCTGCAACTGCTCTGGGGCCAAGTGCTGCATCCAATACCACAACCGCCACACTGGCACGAGCTAATCATGACAATGGCCCATGCAAGCTGTAACCACCAAAAAAGGCGACCAAGACTTCGCAAACGACCACTTCCGGCCTCAGACTCAAGCCAGCGAAATGTGCAACCTTGTACCTACACCGGGCGACCTGTCGCATTGACAGTAAAAGGTATTGACTGATGTGGACGCGTCTGCTCCTTTACCTTCTGGGACCGCCGGCGGGCGGACCAGCATTATCTGTGGGTGAACATATTGGGAGGGACCAGGCATTCGTTGTATAAAGGCTGGATGGGACGCTATAAGGCTCTCGACCACTTAAGACGTCCCTTCTCTGGGTACTTGGCTTTCAACCATGTCTCGCTTTTCGTTCGCCGTGTCTCTCTCGACTATAGGCTTCTTTCTGTCACTGCCCATTGTGGGTGCATTCAACATAGCCGCGAACACCAACGTGAGTAGCTCTCGTATGGTCTTTTTTTCAACTTCATGTCTCGCTTCAGCTGGCAGTGTAAGCAGCAAAATCTGTTTTCTCTTCGTCGTTCCCTTGAGTCTGCCATCCCACTTTAGATACTGGGGTCAGAATTCATACGGCGCCACCAATCCAAGCAACACTGCAGATTGGCAGCAGCCCATCGGGTACTATTGTCAAGTAGGTTATCACACGTCGTTTGTCCCGTTCTCCCAATTCTACATTGACGACAGGATGCCACCGTTGACATCATCCCGATGGCGTTTTTGGACATATTCAATACGACAGGTGGTCTCCCGTCCGTCAATCTCGCAAACGTGAGTTCAAACACGTGTCTTCCGACAAGACAAACAGTTTGACACCTCGAGTACTCGCAGACGTGTAGCACATCTTCCAACGGAGTCTTTCCGGGGACTCAGCTCCCAAACTGCACGTTTCTCGCTCAGGGTATACAAACTTGCCAGAATGCGGGCAAGATTGTGACCGTCTCGCTCGGTGGAGCAACTGGTGCATCAACCTTTGCGGACGACGCGCAAGGCCAAGCTTTTGCGCAGATCATATGGGACCTTTTTCTTGGCGGGACGAGCACGACCCGTCCGTTCGGTAATGCGGTATTAGACGGGTCAGTCTGCATTTCACCAGTAATACATCGTTTACGCATGACTTATTGTTGCAAAGTATCGATATGGACATCGAAGGTGGATCGCAGACGGGATACACGGCCTTTTTGACGACCCTACGTCAACTCATGGATGGTGGTAGCAAACCGTCAGTTCTGTTTTGACACCAGACGTCACTCTGCTGACAATGAGCGGGTTTTAAGATATTATATCACTGCTGGTGAGTAAAGGCTGACAACCAAAGATTTCATGAATGCTAAACAACCTCCACAGCGCCTCAGTGTCCTTATCCAGACGCATATATCGGCAATACAATAAATGCAGTTCCTTTCGATGCCGTCTTTGTCCAGTTCTGTGAGTGTCGCGGACTAAAGGGTTGCGAGGCTCTTGCTCACTCGTCATGAAGATAACAACTACTGCGGGCTCAACAATTATGGAAACACGAATGTAAGCGATCGCCGTTTATCATATATGCGCTATTTATGCATTCCTCTGCCAGGACTGGAACTTTGCCACTTGGTATGAATCCTCTACCACGGCCATTCCATGCCCATCAGGATGCTTAATCGATGGAATAGGGATAACTGGGCCAAGACGGTATCTCCTAACCCAAATGTGAAAGTTTTCATTGGTGCCCCTGCCGCTTCCAGTGCAGCGGGATCAGGTTATGTCGATGCCTCAACGATCACCACCATCATTCAGCAGACCCGTAGCCAGTATTCGTCATTTGGCGGTGTGATGATGTGGGACATGTCACAGGCATATGGTTCGTGGTGTCTTGTGACTGATCTGACCCTTGGTCATGGGTGACTAACTGGAAACTAGCCAATAACAGGTACGATATTTCTGTGAAAAATGCCTTGACTGGTGGAGGATCTTCGCCAACGACGACGAGTAAGCCTGTCACTTCGACAACCCCAACAACGTCGAGCGTGCCTGCCACCTCGACAACACCGGTTACGACGAGCATGTATACCACCTCAACAAACCCAGTTACGACGAGTGCTCCTGCCACCTCGGCTAAGTCGATGACCACAACAAGCACGAGCACTACTACTACTACGACAGCCGGCACGGGTTCTTGTGCCGGAGTTTCGCCATGGGTGTCAGACGTCGCTGTAAGCCATACCCTTGCCGTGTCGCAGCACGTGCTTTCTCTGATAATTTGTCCCCCCATTAGTATGTGGGCGGTAATCAAGTGACATACAAGTACGACGGTAGTTGTTACCCACCGTCACCTATACTGACTGACAGTTTTCAGTGGCGACCTCTGGACCGCAAAATGGTGGACATACAACGACATTCCTGGTGGTATGTATCGCACTAACTTGATGCTACAACGTGCGCAACGATTGACACATCCCCGCCCTTAAATCACAGGTCCGGCAGGCGTCTGGGTGAACGACGGGCCCTGTACGACGGGCGCTGCGACTGCTAAGATTAGACAGGCAACCTTTTCTGCCATTGCTACAAGCAGGCCGTGATGTGATGGAGGGGAGTGGCATTCGATCGAGCTTCATCGACATCCTGGTTGTCGCTGGGTCGGGCTTGTTTTTTCACGTGCTATTCATTGCTGGCGATTCTTGCATGAGGGATTTCAGGAAATATGTTGTACTAATATAACCTGTGGTACGTAGTCTCGGTTGCGGCAGCGTGTGTAAGTAGACAAGGCAAGAACCTCGTTGTCATCGATAATTCGATAGACGTGTGAGGGATGCACGGCATCACGTACAGTAATGTTGTAGGTTACTGTCCGTCAAACATACTCATGCTTGCGGACCGCCGGGCCGCCCGGGCCGCCCGACGGCATACGTTATCCAAAAACTTGAACAACCCAAAATTTTCAACCAACGTCGTATGCCATCTGTTTTTGAGATATTTTCACCCGTCTCACAAGCCCACCTGATTCCGTGGGTCCAACACTATGGATTTTGTCGAGCATCAAAGTTGAGGGGTGCGGCAATAGGCTGGTTCAATGTCAAGAGTGTGCCATTTTGGTAAGATCCATCGATCCTGGATGCCAGAACTCCCAGGTGCGGTCCACATATTTTCTCTGGACCCGTTGTGACATTTCTTTCAACGTGGCTTTCTAGCGGCTCGATGAATTGTCCTTGCGAAATCCCGCTTGAACCTTCTCATGGGCTCTCAAGTGGTTCGCTTATCTGACCTTTTTCCCCTCCTCGCTACGTGATTCGACCGGCCCGCCCCTCAGACGAACATTTATGCTATAAGAAGGGAAAATTAGGAATTTCTGCCGCAAAATAATAATAATAATGCGTTCAAATCCTACGAAGAACTTCCCATTGCTCGCTGTTGCATCGCCAAGGCGGCACCACAGATGAGGTCTAGCAGTTGCATCGGCACCATTTCCTCGCTCAGTGATGTGAGCACTGCAGTCCTGAGTGTACGACCGTGAACATCAACGCATTCACTGTCCCAGCTGGGCAGACGTTTGACCTCGACTTGTTGGAGGGCACGACTGTCAACGTGTATGAGTCATCCTACGTGTGGCGTTGGTTCTGTGTCCGTTTGGTAAACGATTCATTGGCAGTGGGTGAGATCCAATCAACCTAAGCTGGGCTGGTCCATTGTTCGAGGTCAAGTGCGTCGATTTCTGGTTCTTGGAGTGCACTTTCTTCCTGGGGGACTAATATCACATGTAAGTCCCGCCTGGAATATCTTTTCAGCTCGATGCTAAGGCTACGCTTTCAGTCAATGGGAATGGGAAACTATGGGACGGTGGTGGACCTTTTTACTCGGTGAATGAGAATGTGGTGACTATATGCTTCCTCGATTATCGACACATCACATGATGGTCGCTGAACAAATGGGGGTGTCACCAAGCCCCATCCAATGATGAAGTGCGTGCATCCTTAAAATCGTACATCCCTAATTAACTTGATCGAGATGACAGGATCGAGTTTTCGGGCACGTTGTCTGTATGTGACTCTTTGCTAAACACTACCCAAATTGACTTTGACTAGGATGTTCATGTCGTCAATGCACCTGCACAATGCTTCTCCCTAACGAATCCTGGCCCGCTGGTCGTCAGCGGCATCATTGTTGACGACAGTGAGCAATCATTTCGCTTGTGTCTGACATTTCCGTCACCTTCTCCATGTAAAGGTCAAGGAGATTACCCCAATTCTAACAGCAATGGTCTTCCTGTTGGTAACGACATTCGATTCCTATCAGAGGGAAATACTGAGTCAGCCAACAGGGCACAACACGGACGGTTTTGATGTCAGTGGAAATGACTTTGTTGTTGAAAAGAGGCAACAAACATTCCTATCATTAAACAGTGTTGACGCAAAGCATCCACAGCGTCATGATCAACCAGGTGCCCGGAATCATTTCCTAGTCGCCCTCAAGGATTTTGTTGACTCGTCTTGCATTCAAGATGACTGCTTAGCTATCAACAGAGGCCGGAATATCGTATTCCAAGACAATTATTGCAACAGTGGTCATGGAATATCTATCGTACGAAGTCTTGGTTGGTCGCTTTCATGCGGAGGATTTCATGACTCCGAACCATAGGGATCGATCACTTCAAACGTTGTTGTCGAAGGCGTCGTCGTTC
Organism: Boletus aff. mottiae; assembly: GCA_038093895.1. NCBI lineage: Eukaryota > Fungi > Basidiomycota > Agaricomycetes > Boletales > Boletaceae > Boletus > Boletus aff. mottiae. The sequence continues at coordinate 12,370 of JBBPTD010000781.1, forward strand.
GGAGCAACACGGTCGTCAACAGGTACTTCATTTCCAACCAACACACGAAAACCAATGCTCAGACTATTCTTAGCCAACAAGCGTTCCGCATCAAAACCGACGAAGTCGCAACAAACAGCAGTGTCTCCAATGTCACGTATACCGTACGCGCATCCGCCTTCCCTGGCCGTCTGTCGCGCTCAGTCCTGATTACAGGTCAACGTTGCGACGAACTGCACATCGTATGGCATACTGATTACTCAAAGCTACCCTGCTTCGCTTGGAAAGCCAGGGAACGGCGTTATTATATCCGTGAGTAAAAGTCGTCCTGAGGAACGCAAGTGCTCATCGGATGATGTTGCAAGGACGTGGACTTTACCCAGGAAGTACTTTTCTGACTGCTGCGAGCAATGCGGAGAAGGTCGCTGTGAATTGCGGTGAAGGTTCTTGTATTGGTACGACTGACATTCGGGTTGCCTGACGAGAACTGATCAACGATCTCTGCAGGCACATGGAATTGGTCAGGATTGACGACGAGTGGTGGGATGGTCGGCCCGATGAACAACGTCACAGCCATCACTGGTTACACTCAGTAGTCTTCCCCGAAAACATTTACGTGCCTGCAAGGTTCTTACTTCATTGGTGATATTTTGATGCTGGTAGGAATTTGCGTGCAAAAGTCAGATCCGAACTCTCCGTTATGTTATTTAGGGATGAAGACATAAATGGATCTTCAATCAAGCAAAACAAGGAACGACATGTGAACCTCTGAAAAAATATGAACCACTCGGACCAAGCATGCCAGTAAGCCAATGATTACACGGGGAGTCATGAAGAGAAATCAAGCTCCTGAATTATCACGTTCTGTTTGTCGGGTGTTACGTGAAGAAGGGAAAACACTCGAAAGTACCCCTCGTATGCCTCTTGCTAGGGGGCTTTGTGGGAGCGGTTTCCGGAGCGGTGAAATACCCCCCAAGTACTTTGCGACTGAGTGGTACCCCATGGCCATTGCAAGCTCGAGAGGTGTACGTCCTATGGCATCATGTGCTTGAGTGTCACAGCCAGCTCTGACAAGAACGCCTGCCATGTCCAAAAGGCAAACTGAATCGCCCAAAGGAGATCTAAACATTTTACGCGACAAGGCGGCGTGGAGGACTGTGTCGCCATTGGCTGAAATGCCACACACTTCGGCCCCTTGTTTGACAAACAAAGATACCATCTGCAGGACCACACTGTCGGGTGTGTCTCGGCATTCCAGCGCAGCGAATAAGATGTTGGGAGGGAATGGGGCGTGACGTGAAAGCAGGTATTCCACAACGGAGGGAAACTCCCGAGTCACGGCGAGTTCGATGGGTAATTTGCAATCAGCATTGGGAGCTGAGGCGCTGCAGCCAGCCTCGATGAAGAGTTTTGTCACCTCCACACAATCACTCTCCGATTCTATCCGCATAGCATGGTGTAGTAAGGTGTTCTTTCTTGAGTCTTGCACGTGAACGTTAGCTCCTTTGCGAACGAGTAAACTGATTATCGGTATACGATTGTCCGAGTCGGAGTTTCCCCAGTGAAGACGCTGCGACGCGATTGCAGAGAAAAGGATATTGGAAGGAAGTGGCACCTCTTGTGAAAGCAGGTATTCAACTAAGGAGGCGAACCCTCGGGTGACGGCGAGGTGGAAAGGTGTTTCTCCACGAGGATTCAGTGCAACAGGGTTACAGCCAGCCTCGATGAGAATTTGTGTAGCCTTGAGACATTGAGCTTCCTCAGCTAGTAACATGGCAACATGTAGAGGTGAATCCCCATTCCCATCACGGACATGAAAATCGACTCCTAGGGAAGGAATCATCCACGATTGATATTGCAACGCAGTGAAAAAGGATCGCAGAGGGTAATGGCACGGCTTGGGATTCGAGGTATTCCACAACCTGGATAAATCCTCGCCTCGCCGCAATGTCAAAAAGCATTGCACATCCGGGACTGCAAGCGAAAAGATCGCCAGCTGCACCGACAAAAATCTTTGCGCACTCCAGACATTCATCCAAAAACCGCCGGACAGCTTGCCTCACCCCAGCTTCCTTTTCTGGTGAGAAGTGTATCCCATCCGAATTGCCGATGAGTGAACGCAATGTCGCGCTTTGCAGTGCGGAATCATCATCCTCCAGCAAGGACGATATTTCCGAAGATGATCTGAACAGTATGAAATAGTTGAGTGTTTCGTGGTACCCTTGCTTCGCTGCAATGTGAAGGGGAGTTTCGCTGCAGGCATTGGTAGTGGAGGGGTTGCAGCCGACGTCCATGAGTATCTCGACAATCTCCAGGCAAACTGATCTGTCGGGTGACCGCATAGCGATGTGCAGTAAAGTGTCTCCATCAGGACTGAGGACGTGTATGTTGGCTCCTTTACTGGTAAGCAAGCGGATCATCTCGACCCTCTTCACGACAGCGGTTTGGAATGCTGCAAACAAGATCCTGGGTGGAAGAGGCGCATCCCGTGAAAGGAGATACTCCACCACGGACACGAATCCTCGTGCCACAGCAGCGTATATTGGTGGTTTATCATCTGCATCGAGTTCACATGGGTTACAGCCAACCTCAACGAGGAGTTTCGTGATAATAAGGTATTGGTTTTCGTTGGACAACCTCATGGCTATGTGCAGTGGTGTATCCCCATTGTCCGCAAAGGCATCCACGATCGCTACTCTACATCTCAGCGATTGTGCCTTTTATGTTCAGACTGAATACATACCATGTAGTGTATCCGGGGACGATGATGTATTCATTGAAAGCAGGATCCTGATGACGGGGATGCATCCCTTTTCGACTGCGACAAGGAGAAGCGCCTCTGCGCAACCAGCTTGGACAAGCCGGGTTGTGACAAGCTCGAATATGTCTCCACCATTTATTTGCTCATAGCTATCCTCATCGTCGAAGACTGCTTCCAGAAGTCGCCGAATATCCCAGGGAGTGGCTGCCCACGTGATGAATTCAGCCGTTTGCAACAATCGCCGTATGATATGCAGAGGGAATCGATGAGGTTGTACACTGAGTACGCGTGTCAATAATCGATCCGGGATGATACTTCCATGCGCTAAGAATAGATCGAGCATTTCTGCATGCCAATGGTCCACGGCAACTTGTATTGGTATCGCCGCGCGTGCGTCGGAATAATCCGTAATCGAGGTATCCATGTCCATGTCCTCATCAGCGCCCGGTTCGTCGACAACTAAACCCCAGTGATTTACGTTGGCACCTCGCAAAATCAGAGCTTTCGCATGGACAGTCTTGCCGAAGTGCACAGCATATACAAGTGGATTGGTTCCTTCCCTTGGTGTGAGGGTAGAACGACCGAGGTATGTGTCAAACAGAGCATCGGATGCAAAGGCGACGAGATTATATATCATGAAATCGTGTTCCGAACCTGGCCATGGGATTGCAGACGGAGTCGATGGAACTAACTTGCGCAAGTGGTCCCACTCCCAGGTACGTCGGCAAATCATCACTTGCAGGGTTTCCATATCCTCGAGGATACCAGCATTACCAGACTCGAGATGAGAAAGATGACTGAAGCCGTAAGACAGTACGTATTTTAGAAGGGGGCGAGATGCGTAGGATGTGGTAAGCATGAGGTCTTGTTCCCGTGTCGTGTTGGATGATCGATCTCTGCATTCCATCATCTCCTCGAGGCAGAACGAAATGTAGGCCATGGATAGCCTGGCCAGATGTTCGTGCGCATCTTCCAAGACGATATGGTATCGTGGCAACTTGGCTTGAACGAGATCTCCAACAAGGTATTCCTATGCAGTATTATGTTCGTCAGAGGCCAGAAGAGAGATGGATCAATGGACTCAGCTCACCTTGACACTCATATGAGAAAGGGCGACAATATCGGTTTCCTTGTTGTGAACCACAAGACTCCTGCTGACTTCCAAGAAATCAAGACCCTTTATGAGGATGAACCCAGGATCCAACACTCGTCGTATAGGGTCAATCGTAACCCCTTCGAGAAGCTCGCGCAACCGCATGGGTCTCAGGGCGGTCACTAGCCACATCAATGCTCGACGAACTAGAACCCCATCTTCCAAGCGCTTGTCAACAGCAATAAGAAATTCTCCTGTAGGTTTCCTCCAGGCCGTCCGGAAGACTCTTGAGCGCTCTTCTAATTTCCGATACCGATGTACATTTGTCGAGGGTGTCGATCTGACATTGCACCCAACGAAACCTTTAACACGAGGCCGTCAGTCTAAACACTGAGCACGTAGAGCAATGCCTCTCACATGCCGTTTGCTTTTGCGCACAATTTGGATCGAATCTCCTCCTTCAACTCCCCATCGAATGTCCTCAATCGACCTCGTGAGTCAAGCACTCTCGTGACATGTAGCAGGATATCTGCCGACAATTCGTGGGCCATTTTATCCATTGATATGCATGGGAGATCGAGATGAGAAAGCCTCTGGACAATGTTATGGAGTGGCCGGCTTGTGACGAACAACCGTAGGTCGCCATTGCACGCGATGAGGCCGTCAAGGAGAGTCTCCACCTCTCGACATTCGTCGAGTGCGTCAACGACCACCAAAGGTTTGCGAGGGCATAACTCCACAACTCTGGATAGATAGCGTGCCAGTCCATCGACGCTGTAGAAGGTATCCACACGACTGTCGGCCCCCTTGAGTAGCTCGTCGAGCAAAGCCTCTGGGTCCATCACGATGGGACAGAGTTGCTCCGTCAACTGAGCGAGGAGGGAGCACATCACTTCCACAGAGCTCGTAGATCGTGCGGTCCGAAAATCGCAATAGAAATAGACCAGGAG
>JBBPTD010000782.1:0-17131 GCA_038093895.1 Boletus aff. mottiae
TGTTGATATCCCCAGCTATGCCAACACCGTCAGAGAAGGAACCCCCTCTCCCCGATACATTAACAATGTCGCCCGATACATTTGCAACACCAGCATGGCCATCCCAATCGACTCTCACCTAGACATGAACTCCGCGTTCCTAGCCCTATACAAAGCATTCCACCAGATCCAGCATCTTTCCCTCATCATGAATGAGATCACTGCCTTCTCTACTGATCGCATGGATCACAACTGGGTATCGTCTACCCAACAGAACATCCTACGAGAACTCAATCAAGTTATGTACCAGATGGAGTTTGGAGAGTTCCTCCAGGACATTGACAGATATGCCATCGAGCTCGCCACCTCCAGACTTGCCAACTCTGGCATACACCCCTTACAACATGATGAGGATACTTCTTCATCTCCCTCCTATCACTCGGCACGCTCCCCTTCTACCCCATCTCCCTCCTATCACTCGGCACGCTCCCCTTCTACCCCATCTCCCTCCTATCACTCGGCATGCTCCCCTTCTACCCCATCTGCTTCCTCATCCGCCCTGTCCCCGGAAGAACTCCACACTATGAACAAAGCCAAGAGAACCCACACCCATCAGAGCCAATTGCGCAATGGTCACCTCCGCACCAACCCCCTCCTTCCTTCTGACCCAAGACACTGCGATGCCTGCTTTCAGTGCCACCGTCTTGGACACATCCGCCACAACTGTCCAGTCTATCAATGCCCTGTTATGGGCTGTCGCCAATGGGCCCCAGGACACAGTCAGGCGAACTGTCCCATCACCACCCGTCGCCCTGTCCTTCTTAGTCAGCTCTCTGCTACTCGCCCCCCTGGACACCAACCTCTCGCCACCCATATCTCTGGTCACTCTCAGGGAACACCCGCACCAGACTCTTTTTGCTCCCCTCACTGATGTTCTAATACCTCCTCTAGCTAGACGATGTGATTGATGAAACCGGCTATGCTAACATCACCGGTTCCCCTGGGTACTCCTGCATGGGGCTCTAATTACCTTTTGATGTAGTCTCAGGGCTAGTAGGGGGGTAATGTTATGACTTGTTCTTTTTTTCCTTTACTTCACCTTACGCTTTTCTTGTACTCACTTCAAACTCGCCTGTTCAATCCTCTATGTGGACATTATTTTCCTTATTGCTGACTCATCCACACTTACTCTTCCTATCTCACTTGCTTCGTCAGCAATCACTTCCTCCACCTTCCACTCTGTTCTATCGCATTCCATGACCTGCCTTAACCATGCCTACCCTAAATCTTGTAACTGGGTATATAAACCCACTATACCTATCTCTTGTACTCTAGCTTAGATCTCCTCGATTATCACCTTGAATCTACTTCTTTGTCTCAAGCTCCTTCTGGCTATTGACCAGTCACTTTGAACCTTGAACCTCGTAATCTTGAAACCCTTGTGTTCCTTCATGGGACGTCTTCCTTGGACTTCGTGCTACCATTAGGTGCACGCTATCTCTTTGAACCTTCAGAAGCATAGTCTTTCGAGGCTACGCTCATCCCTACCTGGGCCAAGTGTAACAGGCAAGGGCTTATATAGAGGTCGTGGCTGCACACGGACCAAGACAAGAAAGGTAAGTAATACAAAGGCAAGGAGATATGAAGAAGTTCAAGGGGATCTGGGAAATCAAGATAGTGGTACAAGGTCCGAGATAAGAGAACACAAGGCAAAGAAGACAAGGAACTGGGATATCGGTACAGGGTCCGAGACATGAGGTGAAGAAGACAAAGATACAGGGATCAAAGAGAAGAGAAGACAAGGAGCCAGGATTTGGGTACAAGGTCCAAGACATGAGGCAAAGAAGACAAGGACATGGGGATCAAAAGGAAGAGAAGACAAGGAACCAGGATAATGGTACAAGGTCCAAGGTGAAGAAGATGGAGACAAGGCAAGTGTTAAAGAAGCAAAGAAGAAGAAGATGTATGCGTCCATAGGAAGTCTAGGAAGATCTATGAGAGACAAAGGATGAGGACAAGGGGATGGAGGAGACAAGGGTGAAGGATGGGGGTTCCAAAGATAGAGCGGTCTGAGGAAGTCTAAGGCAAAAGAAAAGAATGGTGCAACAACTGGATGTTGCCAGGGTGAGTTGTAACATACTGTAAACTCTGTGCCAAAATAAGGGGTTTGCTGATGTGAGCGGTCCAGTTGGAGGTGCCACCCATGTCTCTCCTGCTTCTCCAGTACCTGATGAGCTATATTCTCTTTGCTTATTGTTTTAGTTGACAAATCGCTCTATTGGTAGGGAAACTCTGTTCACCTGCTGGAAGCATTGCTGTTGATGCACCTGGTCCATACACATGGCATTCTGACCATGGGGATTCAGATCATGTCTTTGTGGAACAACATGTAGGTGGTGCCTCCCGATGCTCTGGTAAGTTCAGTGCTGTAGTTATACAACTACAGCCCTTGTTCTTTCCCTTGTTATGGTACTGACTGATGCCAGCTATAGCTTCCAATGCATCCATGCATGATGTCAGCAGTTTGACCACCTGTTCTCCCCAGGGATCTGACATCAAAGTCCCTGCTGACTTCAAAACCGAGTACCACCCCCAGAGCAGCTGCCTGCCATTATTCCAGTCTGCCAAAGACTTTGGCTGTTTGGATGCACATGCTGTGCAACCAGATGAGCAGCCATGGTGACCATTCCAAACTGAAGTGGATCTGGAGTTTGCTGATCTCGTCACCTAGGCTGGGCTGAATGTGTCTCATGTGAATACCCTACTTAGTATTATCTCACACATGGCAAACAAAATTGCCAAGGTCATGTTCAAGAATGAGAATGAGCTTCATCTGGCATGCAATTAGGTGACACAGAAACTAACACCAGTATGTTTTCTCTACCCGTTTTTGCTTCAGTATATCTATCATAATTGAAGCATATCATTTGTGCTTACTTCACGAAGCTGGATGTCACAGCTGAGTACCAGAAGGAACTAAAGACCTTCGAGGTACACATCTGGCCACTGTGGAATTGGGTGCTTGACTTGTTGAACAACCCATTACTCATCCTCCACTTCGTCTGGGATGCACAATGCTTGCATAGGCACAATAGTGAGGAGTACAAGTGCTTCTACACTGAGCCATGGACAGGTGATTGTTGGTGGGACATCCAAGTATGTTGTCAATGACATAATCTTACTTTGTTACATTGTATTCATTGTTGTTCTCATATATGTCTCTTATCGACAATGGCTAACAAGTCTTGTCTTCCCAATGTCCTGAATGCTGTCCCCTTTTCTTTTATACTCTATGCAGACAAGACATGGCTGTCATCCCACAGATCTGTCAAGGTTTATCCTGTCGTGGCATGTTGTGCAAATTTACCAATAGATATATGAAATGGTGAACATTTCGGCAGTGGGTGTATCATTGGTTGGTTACCAATTGTAGGTGTTCTGGATTTCATTCTTGGCCTTGACAATGCTAAATTAATTATGTTGATGCTAGGTACCCGAACCAGCAAAAACAGAACAAAAGAAGTTATGGACAAAGTTCAAATGAGTTATTTGGCATGAGTCATTCTTGAAGCTTCTTGAAGCTCTCATTCACTTATCCTCAACTGGCTACAAACACACATGCTACAACAAAGTCATACGCTGATTGTTTCCTTTAATCTTAATTCTCTCAACCAACTATGAGGAACAGTAAGAGCGACAGTTATCAACTGGGGCTTGTTATATTGATTTATTCTAGATGTATGATGACCTTAATATGCGGAACCAGAGGCAAGTGCCTCGTCCCTCTTGAGAAGCTATGCAAGCTCTTCAAGACATTCCTGATCCAAACAATAAGCGAGGCAGTCAAGGAATATGAAGCATATCTCAGGAAGAAGTCTGAAGGTGAGAAGATCCTCAAGGCACTCAACTTGTGGCTGGTTGAGGTAAGTTGTTTTTCCATCAAATTTACATTACTGACTATAATAATAGAACATATTCTGGAGAAGCTGTCAGTTTTAACCACTTGCACTTCCTACATGGTGGTCTTGGGGGCAAGCACATGCTTGAGGAGCTCAAAATAATTCTGAAGGCACTTGGACAGGATGCTTCAACAAGCATGGAGGAGCAGTACATGATTTCCCAGAATTGTACTATCAGTTCTTTGGTTGAATGAATGGATTTCAGTGTATCCAACTTTCCCAGGTGGCATAATCTAGCCCACTTTGACACTATTATGCAGATCACTTTCTCAGACAGCAACAAACTGAGAGATCTCATGAAGGTTAGTTTCCTGATGGCATCATGTTCTTATCTGATGGGCTGGACAACTTAATTATAGTAAGTATTCTATACTGCTCTCAATGTCCTCACTCAAGCCTCAAGTCCAGAAGGATACTGCTTGTTGCACATGCTTGGCACCTATCTGTGAATCAACAGCCTGATAGATCTGAATATCCACATGGACAAAACACTCACAATAATTGACAAGGAACTTGTAGTTTTTGGTGATGAACTCCAGGTATATTAACCATTTTCATAGGATCTGGATGTTTAATATATTCAATATAGCAATATATACATGTGGTCAAGCATGGCGACATTGAAAAGCTCAAGGTTGACTGGGACTTTCCAAAAGCCCACCTGTGGAAGCATGTTGTATGGGACATTCAAATGAAGGGAGTCACATGTAACTACAATACCTGCCCAAATGAAAAGATGCATGGTGCACTGAAGGACACATACACTAATCAATCAAACAGGAAAGACATTGAAAAACAGGTATATTATGGCCTCTCCCAAACTACACAATGATTACTTAAAAAAATGCTTGCGTGTTCTATAGATCCTCTACATAGATCACCACCACCTGGCCATCAAGCTACTTAGAGGTCACATGGAAGCCGAGAGTGAACAGCAGAGCACAAGCAGAGACGATGACAATGTAGATGTCAGTGCATCTGTTGTTGATCAGTCAGCATTGGGACCTGGACCTAGGCTGCCAGCATGCATACATCTGGGCTCTCCACATCCATTGCCATCCTCTATCTCGGAGATCAAGAATATTCACCACAAGGATCATGCATTCAAAAACTTCACCCATAAATTCATAGAGTTTGTCAATTGTTGCCTTCCTAGCTATGGGATATCACTTGACAAATGGAAAAGTTTGAGCCAATGTTTAAGATAACATTTCCTAGGAAAGATCTGAATACTGATCTGAATGTCTCAACTTAGGTGTACAAACACAGTTATCTCAGAGTTGACTACATCTCCGAGATTGATTGGAAGTGGGCTACTAACTACCTAAGATGCAACTCTTTGTTCCATGGCCACCCATGGTATAATTGCGCCCTCATTCAACTCACAGAACATTCCACTATATTTGTTTGCCTCATCTTCATGTTCAAGTGTACCATCTTGGGTTCCAACTTCAAATTTGTGCTCGTGCAGCCCTACACAGCAAGAATCAGCTCCCAATGGAGACTTGATCATGACTTGAAGCTTACTTACATCAAGGCAGTTTCCTGGTTGCAATTGATATTTATACTGGTGGATTTGATAATCCATGATGCATTGCTCTACTCTGATCCGACCAACCACAACAACTTCATTATTATTGATCATATCGACAGAGATCTGTTTTTCCATACCATATCAATGAGGGAGAGCTGATGCATCAATGGTTCTTAGACTGCCAGTGGACCAGACAGAATCTAGTATAGGTACTGTCAGATGTTATGTTTAACAGACTTGTCAGAAATGGATTCTGAATCATTGACAGAGCTGCCTCAGTAAGTTGAATCAGTGTTAATTATATATTAATATTGATTGTGCATCCGATTACAGTCTAAGTGTGATGTCGACATGATTCAGACAGTATTTGCTTGATTCAGAGAAGGCAATGCAGGTCTGAATCAATTGTGCAGTGTTACAGTCCTCAAGGTTGCTTTGAAGCGTGTCAATGCTACACCTGGACCCATCATCAACAACACCCAGACTCACCCCCCCCACGGCCTATTCTTAGTTGGGTGTCAATATCTATGCATGAGACAGCCAAAAGGTTACAGTTTGTGCCCTGGACCACATGTCATTGACAATGATTCATTTAGTTTCAATCTGAATTACAACACATAGCCACCTCAACCTGAATAGTAACTTTCTCTTATAGTTTGATAATTTTACGTCCCATTTCAGTCTTATAGTTCCTTTGACATATTTTGATCCAATAGATTCACAGCCTTGATGTTGTATATCTCGTGTCTGCATGGGTGATGTGTTCCATGACTCTTATTATGCCATTGCAGACTGCAGGTGAGTTTTTCCAACACTTTGTACAGATAATTACATGGTCAAAACAAATCCAATTCAATGCAAAGCTCACTTCTCGTCATCCTTAAAACCTGGGCCAGGCCATCAGCACATCCAACTCAGAAGATCCACTCTCCTGCTCTGAACTCATTGCCTCAACCAGCTAAGCCACTTCGATTATACCTGAAGACTTCATGGACATGCTGCACGACCTATCAGGTTCCAGCAACAATAATGATGACATCTATGGTGACAGTAATGATGAGGGTTCTCTGAGCTATATGGAAGGGCAAGCACCAGGTGATGAGCAGCAGGCTTGACAGGTGATGCTCAACCCTGCCCCAGATACTAATGCACAAGAACTCAGAAAGGTATACTTATTATTATTTTTTTCATCAACTTGGGACACTGTTGTACTAAGACTGTCATCTTGTTATATTACAGGCTCTCAGGCTCACTCAACTTCCTTTTTCAGATATATGTACATACCCTGAGATATGGTGATGCTTGTTTCCAATGCCACCGCCTTGGACATATCCACCACAACTGTCCAGTCTACCAATGCCCTGTAATGGGCTGTCACCAGTGGGCCCCAGGACATAGTCAGGTGAATTGCCCCATTACCACCCACTACCCCACTCTCCTTAGTTGGCTCTCCGCCACTCATCCCCCTGGACATCAACCCTTAGCTGCTCACATTTCCAGTCATTCCTGAGGAACACCCACACCTGACTCATTTCGTACTCCCCGACAAGGTTCCAACACCTCCTCCAGCTCCTCTTGCTCCTCTCATTCTTACTGATCCTCTAATTCAGGATGAGGTCTTTCCATCCCTCCTCCTCGCAGATCTGCCTCCCCCAGACACCACACCCCCTCCCCAGAATTAGATGATGTCATTGATGAAACCAGCTATGCCAACATCACTGGTTCTCTGGGGTACTTGTGCATGGGTCTCTGAATTGCCTTTCGACGTGGTCTCAGGGCTAGTATGGGGGTAATGTTATGACTTGTTTCTTTGTTTTCTCTTTTTCCTCACACTTTCACACTTGTACTTGTATTGAACTCATCAGTTCAACTCTCAACTTAGGACACTATTTCTTTTATCACTGACTCATCCATGCTTATTCACTCTTATCTGTTATCTCACTTGCTTCGTCAGTGATTACTTCCCCACCTTCCATTCCATTCTATAGCTTTCCATGACCAACCCTAACTATGCCTACCTTTAGTTATATAACCGGGTATATAAACCCATAATACCTATCTTTTGTACTTTAGCTTAGATCTCCTCAATTCACACCTTGAATTCACCACACTTGTCTCAAGCTCCTTCTGGCTATTGATCAGTTGCTTTGAACCTTTGTGTTCTCTAGTGGAACATCTTTCTTGGACCATGTGCTACCATTAAGTGCATGCTTTACTCTTTGAACCCCTGACCAAGTCTTTTAAGGCTATGCTTGTCCCTACCCAGGCCAAGTGTAACAGGAGGCTTGCTCAGAAGTTATGATAAGCAGAGATAGGAGTTTTTGATGAGGGGGGTATAGCAAGCTGGGGACGACAATGAGTGGTTCACAAATAGGATGAATGGGTAATGATGGTGGAATCAAAAATGAGGGGTATTGGAAAAGTGGTTGTTGAGTTATGATAGGCTCAACATTGGATGAAGCGCACTATGAGGCCAAGATGCTTTCCAATGGTATAACTTGTGATCCCAATGACAGATCAACACAAAAATAGGTCCACAGAGGGATATGATGACAGAGAATTGAATGAAATTGTTTTTGAGATGTGGATCTGAGTTGATCTTGTGTGATGATGGCTAGAGTGCAGGGCTCATAATCTGTTAAGAGTGAAAATGCTAATGGAAGTGGACTAGCCACTTGCTCAGTAGATCAACTCAGAATAACTCTAGAGTTCACAGTGAGTAACCAAAGGATACAATGTGATGCTCCAGGAGGTAACTGTACTTCAAGGTAAACAACCTTAACCAGTGCAGCTACAATGAATCAGGAAACACAAAGGTAAACACTACAACAAGCTAAAGAGAAGCTGAAAAGTGGTAGGTAAGTAAAGTGACCATGGAGAATAACATGGACATGGTTAGAATACGAAATGATCAATGAATGTGATGTGAAATTATCACAACTAACAGATCTGTCATTGGGATCACAAGTTATACAATTAGAAAGCATGTTGGCCTCATAGTGAGTATGCTTTATCCAATTTTGAGCCTTTCAACAATGACTCATCCTTATCTCTTTAATCCCTAGGAGTCCCACTGGTGCTCTGATGGTACTCCACTTGCTTTGTCATCATGTAGTTCCCTCACTTTCTAACTTGTTCTTCTGCATTCTATACTTGCCTTAAATTATCACTACATACAGTAAGTATATAAACCTTCACTTCTCCTTACATGTTGTTCTTCACTCTTGAGCTCCTTTGTCTTCTTTGTACTCTATGTAATTTACTTACTCTTGTGGTCATCCTTTGAATCCTTGAACCTCATGTGGACACTTCTACAAGTCTCTTTGATCCTTGAAGGCTTTATCTTATTCTGAAAGACTAATAATTCTCTAAAAGACCTTGTCATGCTTTTGACTCAACATTGTACTCTCCTCATTCCTTGTCTTATAAAGGATATGCTCATACCTACCCAGTCCAAGTATAAAACTACCAACATTGATCTCAGTTGCATTTTACAAGTGCCAGTCTGGAGGGTGATTTTTACTTGCATATTTGATCCTCACACCAGAACATGCTTTTTTTTATATTGCTGACTCATTCCACAACTCCTTATCTCTTATCTTACTTGCTTCATCAATGACCTACTTCCTCCATGTTTCATTGCATTCTATAATGCTCTATACCTTGCCCTAGTCTTATCTGCCCTGAATCATATATTCGGGTATATAAACCTATGATACTTATTCCCTGTACTTTAGCTTAGATCTCCTTGAATCACATCTACCTTATCTTGAGCTCCTTCTGGCTTTTGCCCAGTCACTTTGAACCCTTGAACTAGTCTGTTCCCACTATTGAGTGGAATGTCTTCCTTGAACTATACACTATTGTTAAGTGTGGGCTTACCCTTTGAACCTTTGTCCCAATCTTTCAAGGCTATGCTTGTCCCTAACTGGGCCAAGCATAACACTATATGGATGATGGGGATGGTGAATGTGCATGAAGGACTTGTGTATACCAGAATGAATGTGAATTTTCTGTAGAAGGGTCATGATAGCACTGTCAGGTCCAGTGCACAAGTAGTGCTGTTGGCAGCAGATATTGTATGAGGTGTAGTTAATGTAAAATGACTTGCAAGTTGACCAATATAACTTAAGCAAACATCAAGTTGCAGCTACAAAGTTGGTGAAATTTTTGAGCTCCAATTAAATATAATGGCTCACATATGACACTGGTAAAATGACATCATGTGCAAGCACACAACACCATATGCCTGCATATGGATACCAGCAGTAATAGCAATTTGGTTTTCTTTTGACAAGTCTGAGGGTGGCATGAATGGCTGGGCTGAATGACCTTTTGTCTAGAATCCCATTTGTGAATACTTCATCAATACAATACATAGTGAGGAAAACCATGATAAGATTGGGCATCACACATAAAAAGAATGCAGTTGCATCCTGTACGGTGTTAGTAAGCAAAAATGCAGTGTAGCATGTTTTCACCTTGAGGACATTGTGTAGCTGTCTTAGCAGCTCCAAATCCTTATTATCAAGTGTGTAGCCACTTACACCTAACTTATTCTTGTCTATAATCCCAACTATTCCAGCCTGGTACCATAGCATGAAGTCCAATATATTCATATTGAGCATTGAATTCCAGTGCGTTGCCACATCACATGAGAGAGTTCTTATACTCATCTGCAGCTCCTTAATGATTACTTTCCAGGCCAGCAGCAACTTTGTGCTTAAATGTAATATTTTGAAGACCAATTTGTGAATCTGCATACACAATAATCAGACAAGTCTGTTAGAATGAGAGTGTTTGAACTAATCTTTACAAGCATTAGTTGGAGGGGCTTGAAATGCACATCAAGATCAGCATGCTTGTCCTTGGTCAGTGCTCCCAGTTCATCAACCCATCCTTCAACCTCATCATCCATCAAATCCTGTGCATTTTCTGCACCCTCTCTACCCTCAAACCTCATCTAATAAGCATCAAGCTGTGTCTGCAACTCCTCCAGGTTGAATTCATTCCTAAGTTCCTTCAGCTTGTCATTTGAATTCTCCCTGCCCTTCTTTTTGGGTAAGTAAAACACTCAAATGAATGCTTTTGCTACTCAATTGATGATGTAGAGGAAACAATGCATGCATGCTGATTCTCCACCGAAATGGGCCACATGATTGGCTAACTCATTCATCATTGTGTTATTTGATGATATATTGTCAGCTATAACACTCAAGATCTATTTCCATCCATTAGGTGAGTGTATCTATGTTTTCTTGTGGCTTAAATACCTTGTCAGTGTCAAGTCCAGACCCTCTGGGTTCAAGTCTGGCAAGATCCAATAGAGATAGATAGGTAAAGGGAACAAAGGTTCAACTGAGTTGATGAAGGTATGAAGGTATAGAGATGTGGAGGTATGGAGGTACGGAGGTGTGAGGACATTGGCATAGGACTTATGTGTTACACCCTTGTCAAGTCCCATGTCCTCGTATTTAGGGTAGAGGAAGAGGGAAGTGAAGTCAGACTCAAGAGGAGGTAAATAGATGATTTTTGTACTAAAGGTACAACAGAATATTACAGGGGACTTATATACTACTTGAAACCTGGAAGAAGTCCAGATCCAAGACTAATGCACAAAGGCGATGTAGATTGGAACAGAATGATGAATGATGGAGCAGAGAGCACAGCTGGGACAGGCTGTACCAATCAGGAGGTGAAAATGTAGACTAGAACTGAAAGAGATTAATGTAGGTACAAGTACAGAGTTGCAACTCCATAGATGTCCATTACTCCTTGGTCAAGGTTCCTCAAAATATTCTGAAGTTGACCAGAGTTGGACTTGGTAATTTCTGGGTCATGACACTTAAATACCTTGTCAGATATTCCAAAATCAGTCAGAATTCCTGCAAATGCATCATATTTACACTGTGATGTGCCTGATATTCACAAATGAGGTATGTTCCTTGTAATTAATGGATAACACACCATGGCCAACTCAACAACATCTAGGACCATTGTAGGTGGTTTCTCATCATGTATGAGGTGGACCATCACCACTATGAATGTGGTATGGTTGAGTGATGTCCATGTGTCAGTGGCAAAACTCAGCTCACATACTCTTGGTATGTTAGGTTTATTTCTTGGGCTGTTTTACACACAATGACACAACTCATTTGTAACATCTTAGCAATCTGCTTCTATACATTGGCAAAGACAAGCTGAACATCACACAACACAAGTCTTTAGATACAGTAAGTAATACTCAGGTCATCCTGTTTTCATTAAACACTGGAATCCTTGGTTGCCAATGATGTTGAATGGCTGCAGAGTCTTTGAGACCCAGGACAATCTCCACCCTGAGTAACAATACAACTTGACCACATGTGTGCAGTCACTGATCATATGCATGGACAATCATGCACCTTGTCTCAGATCATGTATGTTGTGGACCTGGATACCACATGGAAAGCCATCTGAGACTCTGTGAAAACAGAACAATATCAGTGGCATTCAAGCAGAAGGGAAAGAGAAGCATTGCTTACATGCACTGTTCACATCACTGATCTGATCTTGCCCTAGCACAAGTGGACATGCTTCCACATGTTTCCCATAGAAACCTTGTCACTCTTATCAAGGTAAAGGTGAATCTTATGATTACAACCTTTTACAAGGCACTTGAAGATGTGACTCCACCAACTGCCAACATATGCGATCTCAGAAGTTGAACTGAAATGCATATATGGGTAAGTTTCATGAACTTTGAATATAATTGGGCCTTACAAAGCTTGGTACCTGAATCTTTGTCAATCTTGTTATCCCCTTCTAGCCTCACTTTTTTTGACTTATTGGTAGGTTGTTTGTGTGGCCTTTTCTCTCTTTCAGGTTTGACTGTTCTGGCACACTAGGTGTTACATCCTCAACATCAGAATCTGGTCAGATATGTTTTCCCCCAGTGTATGAGTCCTTGGCTGACTCAGCTGTGGATGTGGATGTATTGACTCCCACATGTTTTACTTGATTTGCCATGGTATCGAGGGCCCAGGCCTTCTTTGTGGGACAAGATATATGTTTGGGAAGCATAATGGAAGAGTGGTGATCTATAGCACTGGATATATTTGGCCCTATCAAACTTAAAGTTTTGATGGAACTATATAGTACCTACACATTGTTGGCATAAAAATGACCAAAAAGCACTTGAGCATTCTCAGCAATGACAAAAAAAGCATGTCCAATAGATACCACTCTGCTCTTTCAACCTCTTGAAATAAGACAAGTACAGGTGATTGTTTGAATATTACAATGTCTCTGACATTGCAAATAGTGGCATCTGACTATACAGTAGCAATTGAGTATGAGCACACCCACACAAACTAGGGTTACATGCCTCTTTTTGTGTCACATGTATATGTTGAACACTATGCTGCACAATTGCCCCACAAACTTACCAAAAGAATGACCACAATAATCTTCTTGAGTTTTGGTTAACTCATTGTCAGCTGTGATCCATTTAACAGACAGTCCAATGGCAATCAATGACAAACTATCACATATCACCACAACAGTGTCATAGATATTCAAAGTGGTGCCTGTCTATGGCTTGACATTGACAGCATACCTTGCCATCCATGTATAATTAATGGTTAAAGAATCAATTGCACAACACAGGAGATGAGTGATTGTGCTTAAGAGGACACAGTTGTGGTAGGGGACAAACAATGGGGCTCAAATTGATATGATTGTCAGTTGGATGGAAGATGAGCAATTGTGCTCAGATGAACACAGTTGGGTCAGTGAGTGATCAGGCTTCAAAGGACATGGTGGAGGTGGGAAACAACTTATATGCTTGAATTGACACAGTTGGCCCTTGAGTGGGAGACAAGGAGCCAGGCTCAAAAGGGTCTGGTGGAGGTGAAAGAGAAGTGTTGCATTGAATGGATACAGTTGGTTTGAGACTGGTTAGTCAGATCACACTTCAAGCCACAAGGGCACTTGATATGCTTCTTCATCAAAGACTATGTGAGCTTGGTACTTGCAACCATCCAATACAAGGCTCAATATCTTAGAGGACATCCACAATTCTCTTTGGCCATGGCAGAGACCTCAAGCAATCCATGCTCATTGGGCTCTAGCTTGAAACCCCCTTCTAAGCTCCACCCTACAGGTGCATTGTAATGTTCATGCAGAGTTCAATTTATTCAAAGGTATTGATTTTGTCAAATCCAGTTGCTACTCTCTATTAGCCCCTCTACCTGCTTGTCATACTGTTTTATGTACTTTCTAATCACTCTGGGACAAGGATTGCCTGGGTTGCCACTGAGTCACTCTATGGTTGTTTGTGTTCAGGTGTCTCTACCACTACAGGTGGCTTATTATTATCTCCATGTCTCTGAGTAAATATTTCTTTTGTCTATGAATAGGTTGCATGGTTTAATGAGCAAGTATTGCAACAGATCTATGTGCTTTGACTCCTTGGGATTTTTTAGGATGCTGCAATTTTGAGGGAACTTTAGAGGCACTGTTAGCTTTGGTAGCTTTGGTGATTTCACACATCATTTGTAGTTTATTTTATATTTTAACTGTGACCATTTTGTTCTCCATGATCACTTCACTTACCTATCGCTTCTCAGCTTCTCTTTATCTCTACTTCATTGTGGCTGAACTGTTTATGATTGTTTACCTTGAAGTACAGTTACTCCAAGTTAGTATATCATTGTTATCCCTCTCAACATCATCTTCATTACTCACTGTGGACTTCAGAGTCATCTTGAGTTAATCTTATCAATCTGCTTCAATTAGCAACTTTACTCTTATTTTTAACAGAGTCAATAGATACAACTGCTACCTGAATGCTAGAATGGATAGGATGTGGGATGAAACATCCAAACTCGTTTATACTTGTATAGGGGCTTCAATTGTGCTGGAAAGTGCTAGATATGAGGAACAAGCAATGGAGAGATTAGGAACCTTCCAAGGGAGTCTATTGGTATTAATGGGAATGGAAAACTATCAAGAGAACTAGACTAGAGACTATTCTAACTAGATCAGCTATTTGTACTATATAGATAGGGGCACAGATCAAGCAGTGCTTATCTATCAATACTATACTAGGATTACTAGGCTTGAGACTAGGTAAGGTGAGGCATAAGGCAGTGCAAGAGGTGGAATAGCTATTGGTGAATTGGGAGAGCTATGTGCCATGATGCGCTGGATAGGAGGCATGAGACAGGCATAAGTATGTGTGAGTCACATATGGTGAAGGTCTGGAGTGCATAGCCTAGATATGAAAAGCAGCATGGGATAATAGTGGGCTTTGTGGGAATATGAGATCTAGAGAGTGTAGAGAAAATGAGTATTGAACTAGGATCTAAAGTGTAGCACATATATGCATGACTAGATTGGGTGACTGAGTGATGTCACAGTGTGACATGTAGTGATGTCTAGAATAGGATACTAGACAATGTCTGGGTGTGACTAGAGCATGACTAGTGTAACTGATTAGGATTAATTACTAGTGAAGTGTAGTGTCTGAGTTATAGAGGTTATTGTGATTATCTGGCAATCTAGCTATAGGAAAAAGTAGGAAAAAGTAGGAAAAATAGGGAAATAATATGGTGGATAGTAGTGTCTGTTATATGAAATATGCTCTGTTAAGTGTAAAATGCAAATTTTGCTTGCATAGTAACTTGAAGGCCAGCTGTGGCAATGTTTGTCTCTATTTGGTTGCTCATAAGCTTCAACTCCACTAGACAAAGCAAGAACAAGCAAGAAATCTGATATGTAGTGTTCCTGGGATATCCCAGCCTTGGACTTAATGAATGGTTTTTTGACCAGAATTGCAGGGTTGTTAATGTTAAAACTCACATCTTCATTAACTTGAAAGCTCCAGTCTCCAAACAACAAACAAGGTCAGTTGTAATCCCAGGCAGCAGCTAATGGAAACAACCAAAATTATCATCTACTTTGTCAGTGAGCATTTTTCTAACAACTGGTTGCTTGGGTGTGACTTATAATTTGTATCAGAAGAAAATTGTTGCACTTTTTTTTGTAGTCCAATAGGCCCAAATTGCTTTCAAATATTTGTATCACACCTGTTTGGTTTTCTGTATATGCTTGGTTTCAATGGGTAACTTGTGTGAATTGATCAGAATCCTCGAGCTCTGGTAAGCCACTGGTATGGAAGCAAAACTGTTGAAAGTACTGCAAACAAGTCTTTCAAGTCCAGGCTGATGGATTTGCGGAAGTATAGAGTATATCACATAGGTCAACAAGATGCTAAGCAAGGGATGGCATAGTAAAGATGTGTTAAGAGTGAAAATGCTAATGGAAGCAGACTAGCCACTTGCTGGATCAACTCAGGACAACTCTGGAGTTCATAGTGAGTAACCAAGATGATATTGAGAAGGATAACAATGGTATACTAACCTGGAGTCCATAGTGAGTAACCAAAGAATATAATGTGGCACTCCAGGGAGTAACTGCACTTCAAGGTAAACAACCATAAACAGTTCAGCCACAATGGACTGGGAAGTGCAAAGATAAAGTTTTGTATGGGTAGAGACACCACAACAAGCTAAAGAGAAGCTGAAAGTGATAGGTAAGTAAAATGACCATGGGAAACAACATGATCATGGTTAGAACATTAAATAAACCATAAATGAGGTGTGAAATCATCCAAGCTAATAAGATAGACATTGTGTGTGAGATATATATGTGGGGGTCACATTCAGCAGTCAGTCAGATGAAGGGACATGGAAAAACTGTGTGAATGGCAAGATAACTGGGTTAAGTTTTAGACTATTTCATATTCACTCTTTCTTCTACTCTCTCACATAGCACACCATGGGTGACCCAGCACTCAAAATCTGCCCAGATTTTGCCACTAATGCTTAATCCATAGTATAGGAAGCACTGATGGCCAACTTCCAGAAAAATGTGGACTAGACTATTGAATGTCTCTCATCTGCCTGAGATGCCAAACACCAGCTGCATATCAAAGTATTGGATCTTGAATGTAAAGCTAAAGCAGCTGAAGTAGAATGTACATATTTGTGTGAAACAAAGACAGGAAAAAAAAAAGTATAAAGAAGGCTCAATGAGGCCAAAGTAGAAAGGAAGAGAAAGAAGGCAGAGAAGAAGAAACCTAAAATCAACCAATTACTCCCTTTCCCCAGCATCATTGCTCCTAGGCTGTTCCAATATGCCTTATATACAATCTCATTCTTCAAATGGGTTGAACTATGATACCCTGAAACAACAAGTTACAAGCAGTTGACACCTTTGGCCTTACCAGCTTACACAACATCCTAACTCTCCATTCTGTAGCCTCTGTTAAAACCTCCTACTTTGCTCATACAGACAATGACCTCTTCTTCAATGACTTCCTACAGGCAAAAAATGTCTTCTCACAACACATCAAATGTATACTGTTACGCTTGGCCCGGGTAGGGACGAGCGTAGCCTCGAAAGACTGTGGTTCGAAGGTTCAAAGAGGTAGCGTGCACTTAATGGTAGCACGAAGTCCAAGGAAGACGTTCCGTTTAGAGGAACACGAGGGTTCTAGGTTCAAGGGTTCTGAGGTTCAGAGCGACTGGTCAAATGCCAGAAGGAGCTTGAGACGAAGAGGTGGATTCAAGGTATTGATCGAGGAGATCTAAGCTAAAGTACAATGATAGGTATA
>JBBPTD010000783.1:0-17090 GCA_038093895.1 Boletus aff. mottiae
GTCCTTCCCTGTCTCCCAGCATACTTTCTGCCTTCCCTGTATCACCCTCTTCGCATTCCGCCAAGTCATTATCTCCAGCAAAAGGAAAAGAACCGGAGAAAGCACGAGTACCCTTCGGAACTTATGCCCATTCGGATGCGTCATCCTCGGAAGACTGTATCGATCCACCAAGACCGAGCAGATTTGTGGACCGGAAGCAGGAGGTTCGCTCCACGAGATCCAGAGGTTCATCTGCCGACTCTCATTCTTCGTCTTCTTTGCCCTCGACACCTGTTACTATACCTCGACAACTTCTACCCAATTCTCGGCAACCTGTCATCGCGTCGCAAGAGGTGTCGCTCAGATTCGAACATAACCCCCACGTCCTCGTCGGTGAACGACGTTTGTCTTGTCTGGAATCGCTCCCCGAAGATCGCGAGCTCTCTTCCTCGCCGAAATCAGATCCAGATAAGGTTTTGTCGCGAAAACAGTCCGAATCTGCTGCTAGTAGGACGAATCGCAATGCCAGGATTTATGTCCCTTCACTATCCGATTCTCCGCGGTCATCTGCGCCGCCCTCTGAGCCATCAGGTAAGCAGTGCCGTTCTTTCTCGACTTCGCTACTTACCATCACTTCAGCACGATCTTTGTCACGGTATCCAAGGACTTCTTCGGCGACGCTGGGAGCAACTGCCTATCTGGACGAGCTCGGTGTGGATTACTGCCTGCCAAGTCCTGCCCCTGAGCCTCGCTGCCGGTCTAGGGCTTCTGTATCTAGCATGGCATCATTAGTGACCAACGCCTCTGTCGATGCTGTAATTCCACGCAGCGAACGACCTACAAGGTCATTGACGAACTATGCGCAGCGATCCCTCTCGCACTCGGAGGAATCCTGGGATAGGCACGAACCATGTTGGGAAGACGACTCTGAAGATCAAGGCGATATCCTTGATGCCTACTTCTGTGGTATGTAGCAACTTTCCAAGTGTCGTAGGTTCATTGGCGCTGACGATTTCTAGATCTGATCCGACCGCGCGCTCCGACCCCAGATGGTTCCCCAGAGACACCGGCCCCGGACGAGATGGCGTATCGCTTCTCACAGGCACCTTCCAGCTCTACCGCGACCTTTAGCTCGTTTTCCAGGTTCTCGGACTATCGCTCTTCTTTGACGACTTCGATATCCAGCGGATCGACGTCATCTAGCAGAAACCCCATGACGCTGTCCATCAAGGCCATCCATGAGGACAACATTGTTGTGCTCCGCTTGCCTCGCCACACCGCGTTCGACGACTTCCGTCGAAAAATTTACGACAAATTTATGCAGACCGACAACGCGACCATTTGCGACTCGTTCGCCGTCGCTCTCTTGGCGCAAGCCCCAGCCCCCACCGAAAATTCGAGGGTAGGGAGCGTGCGACCCCGCAGTTCCTTGTCGTCTCTCAGATCTGCTCGTGCCAAAGGCGCCGCGTTGCATTTCATTTCATCACAGGATGACTGGGACGACGCCATTGCGACCTACGGCGGCAAGATGCTTTTGCGAATCATTGGCAGCCGGGAATAAATTGATCATCTATACCCAGTGATCATAGGGCATACCCTTCGTTCGTCACAGACCTTGGCCACCCTTTTTCGCCGTCTATTCGTTCTCCGTGGCCCAGGTACTTTTTTTTTTGGTTCGACATTCCCAACCGCCCATTTTGTCGATAAACGACATTCGTTGTTCATTTTTAGCGTCGATCACTACGACACACCCAAACCTCCCTTGGTCTTCATTTCGCGTATACATCATTGGGCGCCCATCACCATCATTCATTTAGCTTGTTTGTACCTTTGCGACGAGATCTCGCGCGTTTATCACCATGGTTGTTTCTTTGGGTGTCGGCACAATTTGTACTACGGATTTTTACGAGTCACACGGTAGCATTAGGTTTCATGTCCATATGGTATCACGCATGTGATCATGCACCGACAGCCGTCTGAGGCGAGGGCGATGATGCCACGGCGGGCTTCGGTGCTACCGCAGATGGCGCACCCGCCAATAACGGCGTTCGTGTCCAGTCAGGCAGCATAATTCTCTGCCGATGTCCTGGCGACGAGGGAGATGTAGATATCATCGCGTCATCGTCGTCATCGTGAGGCGAGAACGCTTCGTCCCATTTTTCTCTCGAGACCTCTACCCCGCCTGTTTTGAGCGCACTGCATGACAGAGGGCGCAGTGAGTACGGCGCATGGAGGCATCCTAGAGACGTGACTTACCCGGCCAACGACCCCCCTACCCAGGCGATCGATGCAGGCGCGAATGCGGGCGCTTTACCTGCGTTTGCCGTCACGCGCGGCGATGGCGACGGTTGCGGGGCGGGGTTATTGAGGATCGCGATGTGCGGGACGAGCGGGCGAAGTGCAGCATAGCGATCGTACGCAGGCGGAAGTGACTTTCCTGAGCGTGTCGGTCCCTGGCGTGGCCTTGACAAAGTCGAACCGATAGCACGCAACAGTTCAGTGTGAAGCCGCGGGATAAAGCCCGGTAGCATCGCCGTGCCGCCCGTGACAAGGATGGAGGAAACGAGTGTCTTCCGGAGGTCGACAGGTACCTATGGGGGCTCAGCGTTCAGGACAACGCACGCGAGACAGGCTAGGCGGGGGAAATGACCTTGAGAAGCGCTTCAAGGAGGACTTCGGCGACGCTGCTTTCATCGACGTCGCCGCCTTGGAACAAGACTTCGGCTGCACGCTCTCTGATCCAACCCGGGACGATCAGAGCCCCCCTTCCCGTGCCTAATTGTTGTGACGCTGGTGGCACGACGCGCAGGTGGATATCCGTCGCGGTCGAGTGCCTCATGTACATATTGGGAAGCATCTGAAGATGGCCCTCTCTGCCGCCCGACTCAGATTGTTGAGGAAGTGAGATCACCTCGAACTCAGACGAAGCGTGCTGTGAAGAGCTGAGGCTCTCCACCCCCTCCGACGCACGTGAAAATTCTGATTCCGACATGGCAGCGTCGCTGGAGGGAGGGAGATCCGATTCTGAGGCAAGTGCAGGAGACGAATAACGCATTGAATCGCGGTTTATCTCGAGTGGAGTGCTTACGAAGCAACAGCGGGTTTTGATGTCTTCGACGAGCGCGTCCGTCAAAATCTCTTGTGGCACGCGGGTAGCTCTATTTGATAGGGCGCTGCTGAGATTCGCTGGAGGTGGTATGTATGTCCCGAAGAGGAGAAGCAGCGCACGGAGGTGGGACGTGAATCGTGAACCGGCTAACGGTGTTGTTCGGAGGTGAGGAAACATTGGTCGGGCAGCGAATATCTGTGATACTTGTCATTAGTCTGAAGAGATTGTCAGGGGGACGTTACAAACGGGAAGAGTTGTGGATTCGAGATGACCACAATCGATGACAAGACCCGTTATGCGACCGACACAGAGGAGTGAAAGCAAATGGCTCGAGGCAAATGATACCGAAGGAACCTTGCTCATGTTTAAGTGAGTAAGCGACCCGGATATAAGACAATCTAACATACCTGCAGGTTTCCAAATAAAACTTTGGCAAATATGTCTTTGATGTAAAGCGGAAGTAAAGGATGTTCGACGAGGATGACCTTGCGTGATTTGGGGTCTGTAAGCAATGACCTACCATACACTTTCATCAAATTAAAGAGGACCGAATTTAGCATAATAGCGCTCACCCGTGGAACACAGAACGCATGCACCTCTCGATGCTAATCTCAAGCATCCTGTCTTCCTCGTCCCTTGCTGACGGATCGGTCGCACGATTCCAGCTCCACAAAGATTCCGAGTTGACGGAATCACCATAAAAGACGTCTCTTGGCTTTCCTTCTCCACTGAAACCAACTTTCCAGATACGCGACCCTGGGTCGATCACGACGCGGTCCTCGGTGCCATATAGCGAGTGCCTGCGAGTGGTGGTATAATGCGGTGATGATTGCAGAGCATGTGTACCCGTAACTCGGGTCGTTGTTGGCGTTGCTGTGAGGGTCACCGAGCTTGGGTTGGCCCTTGGTGTAGATGGAACTGCAGACATGACTTGCAATGTCTATCTTTGACTTTGCCATTTTTGGGAGTCCCTTCATAGTCACGTGACTCTGATATTGCTCCACGTGATCAAGACGCGTAGTTGAACCTCCTCATAGATTCCATTCCACTCCCCATGCGAACCAACACACCATGTGGAGTAACGCGGGACTCAGTACATCCATCCTCATCACCACTTGCTCACCCGCGAACGGAATGGTTCACCACACAGTAGCCAAGATCTTCATCTCAACAAAATTGCGCGACCTCGGTCCAAAATCATCGGCCGCTCGCACGTTCTGGAGGATGGTAGCGACGTGCATTCGATACAAACCGCCAACGGAACACCTCTTATGGGACCTGACCACTTTCAGTCTCGCGAGTGTCAAGACGCCCTGCGTAGGCACCGGCTTCCTCGGACTAGCGTATCCTTTGTTTTTACCCAACAGCCTGGACGACACTCCTGAGTTCCCGAAATTCCTGCCGATATGTCTTGGTTACCACGTTTCCGCTATCAGAGGCAAAGACGTTTTGAGACTCGCCATGATAACTCCCCTCCCGCCCGTAGGCTTCCTCGAAACGGTTCTGCTAAGCTTGAAGGAGGGCGATACATTGTCTGAGAGCACGATTCGAAGGCTGAGGAGGAAAGAAGCAGAGAGAAGAGCTGCCGCTGCCGAGGGACGAAACCCTGTCAGTGAACACAAAAAGAGGAGATTAAAGAGGATTGGAACGAGAAGTTCCACACAACAGGCGAGTTGCGTTTCCCATTTCTCGTAGATTGGTTGAAACCTGAGGATGATAATATCAGGAGACCAATGAATTGTCGTCTGAGAACGAAAGCTCGACACGAAGGCTCAACGTTACCTCTACCACAAGGGCTCACTCACCGCCGAGCCACAAACCGAACGTGGAAACCATCAAACTGTGCGATAGGGAGCGGCGAAAAATAAGCGTAGAAGACATCGAAAGACTCGCTGCCTCAGCTTCTGCGCGTCGACGTCCGGATAGTCAGGGCAAGGCGGCGTCATCAAGTTACGTCTAGACAATCGACACCCAAGACCAACCGCATCCAGAAGAATAGTTCACCTTTGCCTTTGGGCAACTATCCCTTTGTCGCGATTTTCATCTAGGATAAATATTGTCAGAGGTGTCTCGGATCTCAGTTACCTTGAATTTAGGAACTTTTGCATTTGTGTCATCACCAATCTGTACCATGAATGTTCTCCTTTAAAAACAGGCGTTGTTCGATAGACGAGTTCTCGGGAGGCAATACTAAAGCGTTGTTTATATCTAAGGCCTTTGCTAAATAGATGTACACAGGCCCAAATATTGTTTCCGTCTTCGTCCTCACACAACGTGGGTGTAATATCAATCTACCAAATAGCGCCATGGCGTCCCTCGTCTCACCCTTCAGGAGGACTTACAGATACCTTGTATGTGGCCAAGCTCTGCGTGGACTTCCTGACGCTTATGCTCGAGGTTGAATGACTGTCTAGCAATACCTTGCACATGAACAACCGGTCATCTTCTGGTCGTGTCTTCTTGGAACCGCAGGTCCTGTTTTCGCTTTGACGGTTCCTTCGATCAGGCAGAAATATTTTGGCTATATTCCCGCTGAACGCGTGCCAACCACATACCCTCGTGAGTCTGTGTGCTCGCCGTGAGCATAGCTCGCGATTTGCTAACCATCGTCTCAGTTCCAAAACGGCCGCGGAGACCTGTTCAGGGTTACGAGGATGAATAGAGGGTTCAGTATTGCTTGTTTCCACCGCCATGCATCTGCAAATAGAGGTTTGCCGCACGCGACAGCCTACTTGTCCAATACTAATTCTTGAACCCAGTGGACGTACTATGTAGAATGGCGAGAATGGATTTTCAAGCTGTATAGATTAATATGATTTCGTGGAACCCCGCTGTTCCGCCACAGGCTCGCGTCCCATGCAAGTCTGTCCGTCGTCTTCATCTGCGCGATGGCTGTGGTTTCTGGACAGTGGCGGATCCCGCCGGCATCACCATATTAACGTTCACACTAGGATGCCGTCTCCCGTTTTACGCTCGATCCTGCACCCGAATTATTGCTAATGCATTGCGTAAACACATGGACAGCTGGATCACCACTCCTTAGAACCACTCTGGCCCCGGAGGCTGGAGTAGCGCTTGAAGACTCAAACAATATGGTCTTGGACTTTGCGGCTGCATTCGCCGCAGCTCAGCAGTTCATGACAAAACGAAACCTGGTCGGACATGACCACTTCGGGAACTCTTTCGGGATCCCCGAAGGAGCAAATGAAAGTTGTCGATGCACTCCTAGAGCCGATCCTGAGGGGCGTGATAACAAAACAGAAAGCATCTCATGGACTCCCGGATGCGGACAAGGATGCCGAAGATGAAACACTGCTAGACCACTTGGCACGGGAAACGACAGGTACAGGTTGTCCTAACTTGCTGCCATTCTTTCACAACTGAACGATGTGATGCCGTAGATAGAAGGGACATTGAACATTTTGTTGGATGGCCAGGATATGGTGTGTATATTTTGCTCTTTTACTGGATGGTGGAGTATTGCGTCGAATGAGAGAGGAGATCCAGGAGAAAGTTGGGCCAACACGCCGACCATCCTACGATGATATTCGGGAAATGAAATTGCTTCGGGCTGTTTTGAACGGGGACACGAATATTGATCATAGAAACAATATCGAGGCTCTTCCCTGCTGCGTACGTTTGCAGACAATTCCCTTCCATATCTTGATGCCTAGCCTTATTTGTGACAACAGACTGTTTAATGTTCAGGCATTGTCTCTCTTTGTTAAAGCACCTGTTGGCTCATGTTCTACAGCTGACACCACTTAGCAATCATCGGACCCTGCTAAAAAGTCGATCTTTGTCCCCGCTGGAATGGCGAGAAGCTTTTGTTGCCTCACGACCACCTGACACATTGGATCTCTTTATATACAGGAGTCATACTAGGTGGCTCTTTGGAGTATACTATGATGGCATGTCAGTAGCGTACAAAGGAACGAGAAAAAGATATGGCAAGAGAAGAAGGCAAAGGGATATGCGTCATCTATGACCTCGAGGGGAGCAGTCTGGAGGTGCTCATAAAGGAAGGAGGGGAAACATGTGATTGGTGAGGGATGGTGTCTCCTCGGCGGCGATCGCTGGCGACTGAGCGCAGCACGTTCCTTACACTATTGGTCACTGACACCTCCACCTAGCGCTCAAAATAATCGCACCCTGTATTCTCGGCGTCTGTACGTGTAGCAATGCTGCGAGCGCGGGTTGGGTCTAATTCGTATCCAACTGGCGTGTTCGATGTCGGCGTCTTGGTCTGTACCCCGGACGTCGTGGGCAAAGCGCCTGGGCTAAACGTGCCCGGAAGAGAGATGACGCTGGTGAATTCCGCGACATGACTCTCGCCATGGTACTCAAAGTCAAAAGCCGACTTGTGACACAAGCGATAGACAAACATGACGAGGACGAGGGCGTTGCACACGAACAAGGCGAGCGCAGCCTAGCGTATGAATATCAGAAGGATGTACTTCTTCTAGGTAAAGCACGAGCTTTTCTCACCTTTACGTGTGCAATGATCATCGTCGTGCTGGTGGCTTCCCGGAAACGGAGGGCAGAATGAAGGATAGTGACTCCGGTGATGAGCATAGAGGCTGAAAAGGCGGAGATGATGAGGATGCGGCGGTCCCGAGCAAGCTTCATGTCTCGGAGAAATCGTATCGGCACGGCAACGAGGATGGTATCTGAAATAACATCCGCTTTTGTATTTCGATTATCGCATCAGCTCAAAGTTGATCCGAGTCTGGGACGATAGGAAGCCAGTTACTCACTAACGAGCTGGGCGATGGCCACGGTGATTGCAGAGCGGCATGAGTGTCTTGAGCAGATAAATATTTTCTGAGCTAGGAGTCCTGCATCCATAGCTAAGAACATGGCACCGATGCAATATGCAATGCATCGCAGCTTGAATGCCGGATTTGCTATCCGAACGACCGAGGACAGAACACTCATCCGGGCAAACCTTGATAAAAGGCTTAGAAAGCTGGTTATGATGGACTTCTCGCGGTTCTTACCAAACGGCGGAAGTGATAGTGAGCGACCGGAGCCAATTTGACGTGAGATTTATATGGCACATTGGGTATGCTTAAAGAAACATTTCCCATCAGTCACAAATATGGTATGTATGATAGCTACGAGAACTCACAATTGCCCGGGGGTACTTGCATCCAGATGCTAGCCAGACACGCAATGTCACATATGAGGGCCAATGTGGCCCAAGTGTCCTCCCACGAAAGCCTAGACAAACGCCAGCGATAGAGAAGCCGGAGTATTGTAGTGACAATGGCCACAGCATGCGCAACCGTTGCGGGCGCTTTCGACTAACATTAACTTGATTGAAAAAGAAAATGGAAGCTGGTAACCCACTTTTCACCGCAAGAGTCCAGGGCTGTGGGTGATATTCAGAGGTTGAATCGCAATTCACGTCCAAAATCTTCATAAAGGAAGAGTGATTTGAAGCGTCTGATGCTGAGGGATTGAGACTTCGCTGGGAAACCCAGGACACATTTTCTCTCAAATATCAGCGTCTTCTTGAGGATACGCTAACGGCATGTTGTTTTTCATTACAGCCTATTCACTGTACGGGATCGGATCACATGCTGCCAAAAGTAGCTGGTGTGAGTGAGCTGTCGCCTGATCCTGGGAGAAGTTGCCATTGAATATTGAATGGTGGGGAAGCCGTGATACCGAAGCCCATTCAATTGATCGAGAGGCACCAGTAAAGACCGCCCCTGGTGGTTAGAGCCATGAAGATGAAATGCCAGTGGGTCAGGTCCTCTTACCTGATAGGCACCTCAAGCCTTCCACTTGGAAAGTTTTGGCAAATCCGAGCCCCGGCAGCCTGAGCTAGACCTGAAGTCAACTTTGATCACTGGCTTTGTATGACCTTTCCTAGTCCAAGAAAAAAAAGGATATTTCTGCTACCTTTAGTAGGTGTTAGCAACCCTGCATTAGTAGACAGGCGCGGTAGTGAACAATGTTAAATTAATGAACATGCAAGTCGGGGGAGATGCACTGAGCTCCGCCAGACACGTGACTTTCTACGAGGTTGACCTCTGCGATGAGTGCACCGCGTCGTATCTTGCGTGTGTCTTCGTCAGTGCTGCGACGGTACCCCATCGCATCATGTTCACGCCTTTTCTCCACCGAGTCCGACACACTCAAGCAGAAGCCAAAAGCCAGCACGCCTCTCCGACGTACCGCTTCCGACTCACTTCCTATCCGTTCAAATCCGACCCCAACTCGTAGCCCGATCCGACCCATACTCACATTCGCAACCGCAGATCGCTACGTCCCGACTCGCCTACGTCCTCGCCTCACACCGGACTCCCAGAAACTACACGACGCATGGTGGATCCCTCGTTGGGGCCAGAACGGTGAAATTTTCGTTTTTGGAAACGGTAGTTTTGTATGCTGGGGCTTGAGCGAAGATGAAGCGCGTCAGTTTGCGAAAGATACCTTGGCGCCTTGTGAGGTCGGCTCGCTTCAAGAACCCGAGACTGAGGAACTTGAATTCGTGACAGATCCAAACGAGTAAGACAACTTTTTTTTTGCCTCCTGCAGAATGGACTGATCGTCCCTCCCCTTTCAGGAGAACCCGGATACAAGGTGACCTGATCATCCTCGGACGTGTTGCACAACTCCAAGATCCTTCGAATGCCGCTTCCTTTCCCCCATCGAATCCTTCATTCGACATGACAACGCTCCTCGCTCGGTATGCTTACTCCCAAGCGCTCTCGAGGTCCACCACACTCTCCGTACTTGAAGAATCACTCGAGGCATACCTCCTTTCCGTCGCTCAGTTGCCCCACTCCCTTGAGAAGACCGGAAAACCCGGACTTGGTCGCCAAGATCTCATCAAGAAGCTCGGCGTCCTGATGAAGTTCCGCCAAGGTCTCAATCTCAACCGCGAGAACTTCTCCGATACCCCTGATCTATACTGGACTGAGCCAGAGCTCGAGGGCTTTTTCAAGTCCATGACAGCTGCACTCGAGGTCAAGGCACGGACGCATGCCGTCAACGAGAAGATTACTTATGCGACCGAGGTGATTTTATTCCATCGTCAGTTCAATTGACATTCGTCTCAGACCCAACACAGGTTCAATCGACCCTTAGACAGCTACTTACGGAGGTACGCTACAGCAGCATCGTGCCATGTCTAGAGTACTCAACTTGTCCCAGTCTTCCGCGCATCGCATGGAACTAGTGATTATCGCCCTCATTGCTGTCGAGGTCATCATTGTGAGTCCCCCCTCGTTCTCCCTTACCACTCGACATGTAATTGGATTTAGGCTCTGATACGAGACGGACCGGAGCTTTATCGGATGGTTTTTGATTCGCAAGAAGGTCCCGATGCGAATATTGTCAAATATCACTAATTTATTGACCTCCATATCCGACCCTTCACTATAGAGCTATAATATACAATCATGATACCTCGGTCTCCATGTACGATGTGAAAACCCAATCCATATCGAGACGGAAATCCACTAGTATGCATGGTCATGTCGTGTTCGAATGAAATCCTCTGCAGACGAAGAGCATGGAGTAATGGAGCACACGAACGGCTTCGGCGCACTAGCGTCAAAATCAGCAATGAGTAACGACCAAGCAAGGACTCGACGCCAACTCACGATGAGAGTCCACCCGTAAATTCCGCCTTGATATCAATTTCGTTTCCAAACTCATCGCATGCCTTGGCAATGCGTAGGGTCGCCAGCATGGTCACGATGGCACCCCAGACGCTCTGGTCCGCAAAATGCTTTCCGGGACAGGAACGGCTACATAGTCCATCAGCATCCACGCCTCGAACAAACGTAAGCATGTGTCCCCCACCGTCCAAAACCGAAAGTAGGCCGAGGTGTCGTCTCCTCCGCGAGCGTCCCGGCCGATGTGAGATGCCGTTCAGGGATGAAGGCCATCGGGTTGTCGAACCGCGTCTCGTCGTGTGCAATCGCCCTGTGCGAGCTCAGCCTGAATACGTCAACCAACAGACACGATACATACCAGATGTTGGTGAGCACGATGGCACCTGTGATACAGTCATGAGACACGTCGTATCATGTGCTATGCAGCTCACCTTTGGGGATGTACATGCCTTGATATATATCGCTCTTCACGGTCATATGCGGAAGTGCTGCAAAGCCGGTTCGAGCACGGCTACAGCCTCTGGACCAACTCACTCACCACTGGGTACCACTGGTCGCCAACGGAACGTCTCACGATATACTGCCTCTACATATGGTAGATCCGGCCTGTCTCCAAAATCTGGGAGGCGGTGGGTGCCCACGACCCGGTCGATCTCTTCTCGAGCCTTAGCCTGGACTTCGGGATGGAGGACCATGGCGAGGATAAACACTTGCAACGATGCATCGTTCTAAAGATTGTCAAGACGATCCCATCGTAGACAGTTTGGCCACCTACAGTCTCGGCGCCACCTAGGCAACCGTCATGAGTCCTCGTTGAACCAAGCCTAGTGGGCGTTCACATACCTAGGAATGCAGATGCTGCCACAGCTTTGATAGTATCTTCGTACTCCTCACTGTTTTGTGTCCCAAGCAAGTCATGGACGACCGATTTTCCTGCTGTTCCAGCAGCCTAGGTAAAGGGACCTGCATCCAATGGCAAAACAGACGCAGAGAGGATGAAAATTACCATGTTTTCCATGACGTATTCAACTGGGCTGGTTAACACATCCTCTGCAAGCGCACGACATTCCGCAGCCTTTTGCTTGTATTCTCCTCCCGGCATCCAGGAAGGAATATGGGCCACTGACCACATTAACAATTAACGCAACAAAGCGACACTGCAATCAATGAGACATACGGAACGGAAAGACGATCAATAAAGCGGCCCGCTCAGGAGTCAGCGCCTCCTTGAACAAACCAATCAAATGTTCAACTTTTGTCACGAACGGGTCGTTTTTGGGTGCCACCTCGTATCCGTAAATCGCAGCCATGATCGTCGCTGTCGCAAAGCTGCGCATCGTCAAGTAACGCCATCGACAATATAGATAATATAGACGACTCACGTCTTGCAATGTTTGGCGAAATCCTCCGGTTCGTCGAAAAGGTTCTCGACAAGTTGGCGGGCCTTGGAGAGCGATATTGGTTTGTATCGAGATATCGCCTCTTTGTTAAGAGCGGTATTGAACAGTTTGCGATGGAGCCTCCATTGGTTGCCATACGGAAGCAGTCCCGAGTTGAAATCCATTCCGAACCTAGATGCGCGTGTCAACCTAACTCGTTCTTGGTTTGACAGTAAAGTGACACACAATTCGTTTGCAGGTATGTAAGGTCTGTCGGAATAGACGGCTGACCGTCGCTCCAACAAGTCGCGTGCAACCTCGACGCTATTGATGATAATGAAATCTTTGCCAAGTATGTTGGCGTAAACTAAGCCACCTGAAAAAAAAGTAGCCGTTCGTAAGGCGTAGCGTCCACCGAAGATGGGACGCACCATGTTGTTTTCCCCATTCCTCGTACGATAACCAAGGGTGGACAGAGTCGATATTGAGTAAGCTACCGACCAACGGGAGACCAGTCGGTCCTGGAGGCAATGGGAATCCGCCTCTGCGTCGGTGTTGCCGCCACGCGTTGAGGAAAGCTGCAATGCAGAACACGAAACCGACAGAATACGCAGACGGGGATCCTGTCATGGTCACGTCGAATAGCTGCGACAACGAGAGTGTTTATCCCCGACTGATGAGACGAAGTCTAGTAGCAGACCGGGGTAGGAGTCAGGATTCTGGAACGCACTTGGAAAGTTTCTTGGTATTGTCCCTGGCCCGCACAATGTGACCGAAGCCGACGGCTCGCTGGTAAAAGATATATTCGCGGAGGCAAGCAATTCATTACGGACCCACTGGGGTCCACACGCCAGTGTTCTGCGGGTCAGTAAACGTTCACACGAGTTAGTAAATATTCATGTATGAACTTTCCCATGAACTCAAGTAAACTGAACGCGTGCAGTACCAGAAGTTCCAGCTGGAAGTTATGTAATCAAAGCCTATTGGCTGATAGAGCATAGGTACGAATCAAGCGAGTCGCGACTTGGTTACCTGGTAGAGGACCTCAGAACTGCTTAAAGTCACGGCCAAACAAACGGTGGCAAAGTTTACTGACTTTCCCACAATTTACGGTCAGTGACTGTGACTCCTGTTCACTGACCCGCAGAACACTGCCACACGCTCAAATGGTCAGTTGAATCTTGTTCAAGTTGGCCGTCCTCCAGACAGGGTCGGTAATGGATATTGAGTCCCGAACGGCGGAGACGACCGCGTCGTCACGGCATACGGTTATTTTCCCGGACCATCCCTGAACAACTCCTAAGCTGAGGAAACGGAAACCACAGATACCATTCTGTTACCGAACAACCAAGTCAGCCTTACTGACCACTGAGTACTGAGTACTGAGTACTGCACGTATCTTCAACTTATTGACGTCAAGTTGGAAGCGGCGTCGCGGCCCGGAAGCGTGTAGGATTACGTGATCATGGAATTACCCGCCTGCCTTAACGAACCTGTAATGCGTCGGAGGCTGTTGTATATAGGACGAGGGTCTTGAGACCCCCCTGCGGCATGCGGCAGTGCTATTCCACAAATTAGCCCCCCCACTCGAGAGTTGTATGATGAGATATTAAGTCGATCAATTTCCATGTAGCTCAAAATACACAATGTACAACGTGTTCTCGGTCTCTCGTCTTTCTATTCGAGGAGATCCTTGACACCCTCGAAACGAGGCGTGATGCGGCACGGGAACGAGACAGGTCGACTAGCTCATACCATCAGTAATCAGTGACAACACGACACCCTCCACGACAAGCGGGACGCGACAAAAACAAGAGAGACAAGGACAGACCACTCACCACGCAACGCCACCAGTAAACTTGTGGAATACATCAATTTCGTACCCCGCAGGACCGATCGCTTTGCTAAACCTGAATAGCAAGAGCATGTTTGCGCCTGCCAGCCAGGTGGAGGTGTGGGCGAGGTACCGCCCAGGACAGACCCTGCGGCCGTAACCAAAGTAGACACCAGATAATTCATCCGTGATGATGTTGCCGTTTGCGTCCAGGTATCGATCTGGATTAAACGTCGTCGGATCCGGGTAAACTTCTTCGTCCCGCGCCATGCCCCTAGATCGGAGACGAGTGAGGACCGTATCTCATACCAAAATATGAAAAAGCAACATACCACAAATTTGGTATTATGACAGCACCTGAAGACAGACCATAATTTAGCGGAATGACGCGTCGGAAACACCGCTCACCTTTGGGTATCAGAGACCGTTCGAAAACGTCGTCTTTCGTAACCCTATGTGGGACACCTTGTCGGTGGTTAGGATCCAGAAAAGCTGATCCGTTTGTATGAAAACGTACACATTGGCACAAGCGAACCCCACCTCAACGCTTCTCGAAGCATGGCATCGATATATTGCAAGGAGGCTCTGTCGTTCAGCGTTGGTAGTCTGTCCCTTCCTACTACCTTATCCAACAATGCTTGTGCACGGTCCTGGACCTCAGGATACATAATCATTGCCAATATGAGCGTATCCAAAGTCGCTTGTGTCTGACATGACGTTACAAACGACAAGGCCAGGGTATGCAAGTGGTCGAACTCACTGTATCAGTGCCAGCTTTACAGATCAAATGAAGGGAAAACAAAGTCAATAGATGGAGTGGATGGCATGCAATTCATTTTCTTACCTATGAAACACGATGTCGCGGCATCCTTTATAATCTGCTCATACGATACACGATCTTGGCCAGCCGCGTTTTTGTCTTCGTCGTTTAAACACTGCGCAACCATCGAGTCGTTTTCGATACCCTTTGCCTATCGTAGGTGGTCAACTTTACACGAGAACGGAAGTATATAGACACACCACATACCAAACACTCCTTGACAAACTGAAAAGGGATATCTCGGATCTTGGGAGATAGTTCCTTGCTTCGCTTTGCCAGCCGCTGGAGCCAAGCACCGGGAAACCACGAAGGAAGTGGAAGCTTGAGAACTAGAGTTCAGATCAGACAGACAGCAGACCTGTTCCTTGACTATGACCCACTGTGAGGGAAAAGCTCAAGCAAGACCGCTCTCTCGGGCGTCATAGTGATGGCGATTTTGATCATCTCCTCGATCGGCCCTACAAAGGGATCGTCCTTCTCAATGACATTATACCCATACGTGATAGCCATGATGATGGATGCAGAAAACCTAGTCAAAACTGATTACAATCACACGTGCGGACGAGAGGGCATGCGTACATTCCCATATGACTCTCGAAGCGTTCTGGAGAGTGCAGGAAGTTTAACATCAACGTTCGCGCTTTCTCGGTGATCGCAGCGTGATACTTGGGTATAATCGAGCTGTTAAAGCATTGCTGCACTATCTTCCGGTGAGCCCTCCAAGTATCGCCGTAGGCTTGGTGCCCCGTGTTAAACTCCATTCCAAAGCTATGGGGGCCACGTTCCGTCAGATTGACCAGATCTAGACAAAATTGGATCCCGTACGCTTCAGAGGTTTTGATTACCGGGCGGTCAGAATAAATGCTTGAACGTTGGTCGAGCAGCGCTTTCGCAACCCTCTCCGAGTTGATAATGATATACGTTTGACCCAACAGCTTGCATGAGACGATCTCACCTAGCAGCCTCGTGTGAAACACAGCATAGGGTACACGTTCTCCGCAAAGTCACGTACCGTACATCTTAGTCCACTCTTTATACGTCAGCCATGGCTCCGCCTTGTTGATCTGGAGTGCGTTCCCGAGAAAAGGGAGTCCTTTAGGACCTGGTGGGAGAGGAAGCTGATGAGGTGTCAACTTTTTCTTGACGACGAACCCGATGAAGCAGATCGTCAGGAAGACGCCGACGACAGCGAGGGCGTACAGGGCAGAGTCCAGATGTTCCATCTTGACATTGTATGCCACACCTGCCTACGATATTTTATAGTCTCATCTCCACCCAGAAAGGCGTCAACGGAACGAGTTCATGAGCCGGTTCTCATTTCCTGCTTTGTGCACGACTGTTCAGCCGCTATGAACGTGCCCTGGATTCTCGCCACCCTTTGCCGTCAAACGGTTTCAGACGACACGACACTGTAAGTGAAACATTGACTGTGATGATGCGCGCAGAATTCCGATATACGTACAGACCATTTTTGAGCTCGTGGTATACCACAGGCCCGGGTGCTTGTCAGGGACCTTGCTACGACATTGTGGGACTAGAACTGCAAAAAAGGCGAGAGAACTTACGGAGGTTGTCAACGTCATGGATAGCGGGTGAGACATTAACCGTCTCTGATGATGGCATCAGCACCTGGACACACGCCACTTACAGCGGCATGATCTACTGTTCCAAGTCAGTCCTACCTGAGACAGAGCTCGAAAGTAAATGGAAGATGCATCCCATAAGTTCGAGATTGCCAAAGTCCCAGCGCGACTCGGAGGGCCAACGGCCCGGGAAACAGACAACATTCGATGGAACGTTCGTGGTATTTCCCAACGCGGCGGCGGCGAGTCTCAGATCCTCAAATCGCACAAGCTTTCAATTCTGAACACCGTTTGTCAATTACAGCGGCGGTTGGAACGTCGACGGTCAGAAAAGGAAAATGATTCCTGCGCACCAGCCCGACCGTGATCACCACGATGGCTACAAGGTCACGTCATGTACATCTAGACCATACACTACAGCACGTATGGTGCATTATCAGGAGCATTGGATTAGAGTGGATGAAGACGACCACACGGAGGAGCGGCGAGCACTTGCACCATTGGTGACGGCGACGGGGGAAATGCTGCCTGAGCCACTGAGAGTGGGGTAGGAGCACGGGAGTGATGTGGTTGAAGGGAAAGAGAAATGGGCGTTCTCACCGCAGGCATCAGCCTGGAATAATAGTCCTAAATTGGGCCTCAGTTGCGCCACCGGCGAAACATTTGAACATGGCTTTCTGTGGCATTCGAGCTGAAAGAAGTTTCGAGTTTGAGTATAGTGTACATGCCACTAATTCGTCAAGTTGTATCCT
>JBBPTD010000784.1:0-17070 GCA_038093895.1 Boletus aff. mottiae
TGAAGGCGCAGAGGGTCAAGGTGGACACACGAATCGAAGTCCAGATCGGATGCTTGCACCAGCTTTGGAGGAGTTGGAGCTCCATCGCATTTCCTTTCAGAAGAGGTCAAAAAAGGACATGGATAAGCGTCCTGTCGATGTGCAAGCTCTCGGCGATGCTCTCGCCACCTGCAAAGGATCTAGTGGTCAACTCACTATAACTGAATGCATTGAACGTATCAGGAGGGGCAGGTCGTTCCAGGAGAAACGCTTCAACATGGTTGGATGTTGGAAGAATGGTCGCTTCCGTGTAGTCGAGAAGCATAAGGTCATTATTGACTAACGATGATGTTTCTGTACGAGTTGGCCAGTGCTTGCGAGATACAACCTTGCCTTACCACAGCTTTCTTCTCGGAGGTGGCAGAGTCGCGGCTCACTGACGTAAACATGACGCACTTGCAATAGGCGGAGTCACGGTACACCATCTCCAACTTGACGGCGGTGCGCAGAAATGCACCACCTCGGTACTAGTACTACTCCGAGTGTCGATCATGCACACAACGTTGGTGGATCTTGAACCTGACTGCCATCTGTGACAGATGGAGGTGGAACACAGGATGGCGGCCATCAATGATTAGTGTAGGGCTGGCGGAACTTAATGGTGTCCGGATTAATCAATCAATCAATCACAGACTGATGATGAGTGGGTCCCAGACTAGGGCTCACCGTACTGATATTCGCTAGTAATGGCTCCTCAAAAGTACTGCTGCCAACTGACATGTTATCGGCATCATTTCAAGTGTGCTGTATATAATCGTCCCTGTCTCTCTTCAACCTCACACTTCACGCTAGGCTCATCCGAAGAGTCAGAATGTCCAGGAGTGACTATCAGTCCACGTACCCCCCCTCGCTGTTCAACACCTACACCATAGTGTTCGAGGGAGCCTCCACATCCTCTATGGCAAGTAATTCAGTTCTCGATTTCACCTTCACCGACATGCCATTGGTAGGAAGCTACATTGTCATTGCAGGGCTAAGTCTGGCCCTGCTTCAAGAGAAGGGAAAGAAGTTATTCTTGACTTACACCATCGTCCAACTTGTGTTCACCACCTTGTATTTCGCAATCCCGCGTTACACCATTCCAGCCCAAAGCCTTGCTATATTCAACATTGTCGGCCCGCACAGCCCTGCTGCATTATCCCCGTGGCTTAGCATCACCGTCAATGTCGCATTTGTCTTAAATACTTGGGCTTCCGATGGTTTTCTCGTGCGTGTTTCAAACTTACTGTGGATCTTCGCCTCAACACACAGAGCTGAATTGATCATTCAGCTCCATCGATGTTATGTCGCTTGCATACGACTTCCTCAGGTATATTGCGGCGAGAAGCCGGGAAACAAGCACGTACTCGCATACCCCACACTGTTCTACCTCGGCACCCTTGGTTCCTCCGTCGCTTGGCTCATCGTGAGCTCCACCCCTGGCCCTGTTTACAGCACCCATACAGTCCAAGTGGCCAACCTCTGCTACTGGTCCTTTTCCACCGTGATGACCATTTGCGCATCCTGCCTTATATGCGCTCAATTCTGGAAGTACCAACGAGAGATCATGCAGGGCATCAAGTACAAGCACTGCACGGTTCTCCGCGTGTACCTGGAGATGACGCTCGAGAGCGCACTCTTGTACACTGTATTTCTCCTCGTCACCTTGGTGTTGAGTGTGTTGGAGAGCCCGCTCAAGAACGTGTTTTGCCCGGTGTTGGGCATTGCTCAGGTGGGTGTTGTGTGTCATGTCCATCTCCGTTTTCCCCACTGGCAACGTGATTGGATGGGTACTCAGGCGCTCAACATCCGACTTTTCATGACAGTCTATCGCACCTGCGTTGATCATCTACCGGGTTGCCCGTGGGATCTCGCCCGATTCGGACGAGAGGTACACTGGCGTGATAGGCAATCTGCGACTCTCGGCCCGGGCCTCGTATCCATTACAACCAGTAACACAGTCGGACCACCAAGACTCTTTCGATGGTTCGGGTCCCATGCATGCTTCGCCGGGTGAGGTCATGGCAGATAGGGATGAGCCGGAGTCGGCTGTCCAACATGGTGATCAGCAGAAAGGAGAGTGAGAGGACCACCAAGGTCCAAGTCCATAATCCTATGTATTAGGGGAAGAATGGCTAAATACTGGATTAAGTTTGATGTGAAGGAAGGACTTGATATGGCTACCTTGTGGAGAATCCTTCGTAGTCACATTCCTTCCATTGCCTGCCATACCTACATACATGTAAATCCCTACTTAAACGAGTGACGTCCTAGGCGGTCATCGTTTAATCCATGTCCTGATAGTTCTTGCTCGGTACCCGGTTTGCTGGTTATCGATGCTTACACAGAAAAAAAAATGGAGTTGGTATGAGACCGAGATCTAGCAATCTTCAATCAGTCACTCCCACCACAAAATCTGAGCCGAACTTCCCACGCGCACTCCGCCTTACCTCTTGGCGTCATCGACAGGTGATGCACGACCCTCACATCAACATTTGAACACACATCGATATCGCGTCGTTCGCCTGCTTCGAAGCTTGCACACGGAATTGACCCCACGGCGATGCAAAGGTTCCGGCACTGAAGACACCCTGGAACCAATGCGTCGTTTGCATACATATTAGGTGAACAACCTCTATACATTATATCTACGAGGCTGCGATTTCCCCAGGTGTAAAGAGCAAACGGAATGCGACCGTGAGGCGCTGGCATGTCATCCGACTTTCCATGACAGTCTATCGCACCCGCGTTAATAACTACGTCCTCCACTGTTCCGACAAACGACTCCAGGAGGGTGGTGTGCAGAAGGCGAGTTCCTGATTACATCCTTGATGTGTCCTAACTCGGTATGCACACCTCGAAGTTGGGGTAGACCGTCTGAGCGTGGCTGACGAACAGCAAGGAGGCAGATATCGCCTCTAGCTTCGATGCTGGGATTGGGTGGCATCGCAAGGATGCTGAGAGTGGGGGCGTATGATGTGATGACGAGATCGGATACTTTGTGCCCAGGTAGGGAACGCTGAGTGTCATACAAACCCACTGCATGGAGAGGAAGAAACACAAAAGGGCCAGTCGGACACCAAAAAAATGCGATGTAGTTCTCCAAAAGTCATTGCATCCTCGAGATCACTCGGTTCCCTGAAGCACTGAAAGCGAGCTTTGATGGCGATGCCAATGCTGTTAAGACGACCGGGCCTGTCCGGGCGACCATGGGGGGTGAACTCAACAGCATCCCAGTACGTAGAAACTACATCCTCGAGATTGTTTAACTCCCTGAGGCGCTGGAAACGAGCGACGAATGTGTTCCCGAGGTGGCTCTGAACGGTAGGCTTGTGAGGGTAATCATGAGGGGTGAAGTCATTAGCGTTCCTGAGCATCGAAACCGCGTCATCGAGGTCTCTCGCTCCCTGGAACATTTGAGAGCCTGACCATTTTTTCCAAATGTGTGATTGCTTGTTCCATGTCGGCTGAGTCACCGAACCGTTCGAAGCGAACCAACAGCTGGCCACATATAATATATAATCCATGAGTCCTCGTCTGTCAAGCGTGATGTTGAACGCAATTCCACGGGTGATTCACCTGCGTCGACAGGCTCCACTCCCCATCTGCCATGCAGTTGGAGCAGGAACGTTGCAGATCGGTTTTCATGACTCCCAATTGAGCAGAGTTCCATTGCCTCACGTAACAATGCCCCAGCCTGTAATGCCTCGACCTCGTCCCTCCGCTTCTCAAATCGCGCGAAGTGCACCACGGCCAACTGAATCAATGTGGTAGGACGGTCCACGTGACCAACAGGACGGGCAGCAAGTGCATTGCGATACAACTCAAGGGGGTCCTCGAAGGAGTCATCCCTGCCCTCAACCTGACAGAGGAACTTCATCATTGCCAGGTCCGACTGAGCGGCCACACGGCGAGGATGGTTCAGCGGACAATGACTGAGCGCCCATTCGAACGTGGTGATAGAACGCTCCAGATCTCGTTTTCCGCTGTATTTTCGGTAGCCTTGGTTTGTTGCATCTTCTAGTTCGCCTCGGGGATCTGTGATGGACTATGGAGGTTCGTGTTGACACACATTGACTACTTACGCAGGAGGACCAAGTCCACGCGCTGATGGACTTTCCTCGCACTTGGGCCGGTTTGACAGTTACAAAAATGGATGAACACGGGGATACAATGTCCCCGTCGTGTGTAAAGAAAGTAAACTCTGTCATGGCGTAAGGAGCCAGACCGTTGGGCAAGACTGGGTCCTACTCACGAACATCAACTGCACTGCAGTCCGTTAGTTGTTCCATGGTGATCGTCAACTGTCGCAGCCGCTCCCCCATACCTCACATTGGTTGGAATTCGAAAGATGCATAGACCTCAAGCAAAACGATGGTTGACGAATCTGACGGTCTGCCGCGTTTATGAGCACTAACCTGGACTGGAGAAGGGGTGACTCACAATGCGATCTGTCCACTCCATTCGACAACATCGTCGTTCACCGACGAACACTTATTTTCGGTTCTCCATTCAAGGCCACTGTGATGCACCATGGCGTTAAAGCCGGCGGGAACGCGTGGAAGGCCAAGGGCAATGTCTGTCGCTCGTATATCTACCTTGTCATTAGCAATTTTGTAGAGAACTGAATTCCGTACTTGTTATCACCATTTCTTCCTTCTCGTCCATAGGCGTTGAACATCAGGAAGAGAGTGAATGCGGTAGCCAGTCTTCGGGTGCAGGGACTTCCTCCTTGCCTTTCTCCTGCCCCGCACACTCGTAGTGCGGGTCAGAAGCGCTGGGTGTCTGAATGTCGTCCTGCAGGACAAGTCAGTTAGCAAAGTAATAGGTACTTAGTAGTAGGTCTCTAAACTCACAACCAATGTATCAGTCATTTCTGATTCTAGTTGTGGACGTTCTTCTCCGATGTCCAATTTGCTGATCACTGTTGGTTAGACCGGGAAAGAGTGTGCAGCGAAGGACATACTAGTATTTGAGGTGATTTTAAGTCTATTCTTGTTTCCACAGCACCACAGGCTTTTCCATACGTGTGACCATGATGGGAGTGGCTGTCAGAAATAGAACTGGCCCGTCATCACTTATGGGATGTTTGGCATCACAAACAAACCCGGCTCGTGTCTCCTTTCTTTTGCCAACGGAGCGTTTAGGTTCCGTCAAGTCGAGGCCAGAGTTTGCCGAAGACGAGGACCCGTCTGTCTCTGGCAAGTCTCTATTGTTATTACATTCGGTTTTCTCACCAGTGAGCTTCAGCAGCACCGATAGTTATAGCTTCGTCTATGCCAATCCCCGACATGGCAGTCGCAGCCAAAGCTCGCCGTCTCGACGAAGAGATCGCTAAACAAATACGCTTATTATGTGATCTGCAAACCCAAAGAAATTCCTGTTCACTCATTTCTCGCCTCCCAACCGAGACTCTGACAGCCATATTCGTCTGCTCCGCTCGCGATTATCATAGCACCCACGACGGTGTTCCCACTGAAACTGCCCCCAGTTGGGTCAATGTCTCGTACGTTTGCCGCCATTGGCGCAATGTGGCTCTGAATTGCGCAACTCTTTGGAGCTACCTTTTCATCACGTCCCCACGCTGGACAGAGGAGTTATTGGCCAGGTCGAAGCAAGCATCATTGAAGCTAC
This sequence comes from Boletus aff. mottiae, assembly GCA_038093895.1. Classification (NCBI taxonomy): domain Eukaryota; kingdom Fungi; phylum Basidiomycota; class Agaricomycetes; order Boletales; family Boletaceae; genus Boletus; species Boletus aff. mottiae. Next base: position 5,653 of record JBBPTD010000784.1, read on the forward strand.
ACGCCAAAGTATATTCGAGACCTAAAGGCGAAGATGATCGAGGGTTGTGCTTTGTGAAACGAGTAATGAACCACATAGAACGTATCCAAGAGCTCCACCTCATCATTCCGCAAATGCATTTGAAAGATCACTTTCTTTCCTCGCCTGCTCCTCGCTTGCAAAATCTAAATCTCACGGTCTGGATCCAGAACGGGCCCTCTCACCCGTTCTCAGCACTCTTCGCCGGAGACACACCAGCCCTCCGTACCCTCGAGCTTTCACGTTGTCCAGTGCCATGGTATTCATTCACGCTGAATGGTTTGACCACTCTCGATATCCACTCTATTCCTTCTCAGTGTCGGCAGAATTTGGTGGAGTTCTTGGCTACGTTAAGCTTCGTGCAAGATCTGAGGCACCTATACCTTATGGATGCCCTTGCTAGCACTGCTGGTTTCCTCTCTAGCCCGGAATTCCATTCCTTCCAGAGAATCAATTTACCCCGTCTCTCTCGCCTCTTCATCGCTGCTCCACTTTCAACGGTGACCGCATTCCTAGCTTGCGTAAACATCCCAATGAAAACCGAGGTCAGGCTAGACTACGGTTTCGAAGATGGTGTATCCCTTCATGATTATGCGTCACTCTTTTCGGTTCTTGCACGAAGATTCAGCACATCAACATCCCAGGCGCTGTCAAGTCCACCATTTCGTTCATTGGTCATCGATTTTACATGTTACAGGGCGTCACTCACGTTCAGCCCATCGGAACGTGATTGCGATTCTTTCGGTTTCATGTTACAACAGGACTGGGGTTGCAACACTCCTCTCAAAATCAGTGTTTGTTGGTTGGTGTCAGATACGAGAAGCGCTTTGGATTGCATCCTGGACGACATCTCTTCCTTCGTCCCCCTGATGGATGTTCAGAGTCTTCACGTCATCTATCCCCCGGTCTTGCCTGCCATTTGGAGGGGCGCGTTGGGACATCTTCAGAATCTACGGTACCTCAAGCTGACCGGTGGCGACCTGCCAGATCTTGTGCCCGTGCTCTCCCTCACAGATGTCACCACTTCTGAAGGCGCAGAGGGTCAAGGTGGACACACGAATCGAAGTCCAGATCGGATGCTTGCACCAGCTTTGGAGGAGTTGGAGCTCCATCGCATTTCCTTTCAGAAGAGGTCAAAAAAGGACATGGATAAGTGTCCTGTCGATGTGCAAGCTCTCGGCGATGCTCTCGCCACCTGCAAAGGATCTAGTGGTCAACTCACTATAACTGAATGCATTGAACGTATCAGGAGGGGCAGGTCGTTCCAGGAGCAACGCTTCAATATGGTTGGATGTTGGAAGAATGGTCGCTTCCGTGTAGTCGAGAGGCATAAGGTCATTGACTAACGACGATGTTTCTGTACCTACGTAGCCAAAACAGACCATATATCAGGTCTTCAGAGATGAGCAAGATATAATAAAATTCCAGGCGATCATGGCGAATCGACTCGGAAATCGTCCCGGCCAGGGGCGTTCCCTGTGAGGCGGGAACGCCCCGGCTGGTATCAGGTCGGAAAGTGCTTCCCCTTCGTAGTCACATTCCTTCCGTTGCCTGTCCCTACATACATGTAATCCCTACGTCCAAAGATGTAATACATGCCAGGAGATCGCAGCCTCGTAACTTTCGGACTCCGCAACACGCGTCAACAAGAACTATGTCTATATTTATTATGACCCAAATCTGTACAGCGAAGATCATCGCATTTACCCATCATCGTGCGAATCGCCTGAGCGACCCGGGAAGAAGCGCTGTCCCCGCTAACTCGCTTTCGCCCTGTTAGACTCACCTTGTTCGATTTCTCCTCACATGGATCGCAAACAACAGCTCACCAAACGCTTTCTTGACATACTTAGAGGGTCTACAGACGTGGATCGCCACAAAACTCACTTTCTTGAAGGACTTTCTCTCCAGGAAGATCCAGCAACCTGCGTCAGCAACATAGTCGACAGTAGCCACGGGCTTTCCGCTGTGCAACAGGCTATGCGCCATGACTTGAGCACAAAATTCATGAACGGGCTTGGCTCCAGTGTAATCGACTACCTTCTCCGTGCCAATGACCTAGGAGACGTACTTAACACCGTCCTCCTCCAAATCCTCGACCCCCCCATCTTTTGGAACAAGTTCTGTGACGAGTTCGAGAGGGGAAATCTAGACGAGCATGCGGAATCCGCATTTGCCCGCCTCCTTGTTTACCTCCTTAGGATGGAAAACAAGCACGCTTCCCGCTATCGTGACCGTGCCAAGCAACTTCCTATCCTCAACAGGCTAATCGACTCTGACTACCCAGAGGTCGAGGCAGCTGCCAACCTCATTAACGAGATACTCTCTACTGCCTCTCTCACTTCCGCCGCCTCCACGCCCGAGGGACCAGGTGGCCGCCATGATAATGACTTCATCAGCTTTCGCGAGATCTCCATAGTTCCTACTTCTGCCGAAATACAGTGCACCAAGAAGGCATTCTTTAGACATGCAACGCTGCTCGATGATCCCAATGCCAAGGAAACTCGTATCGCAGACTATCTCGACAACACTTTCCGCCTCCTACGGGAAGATATGCTATACGAACTCAAGGATGAACTCCAGCCCATCCTCGCCAAGAATAGCAAGAAGAGGCCGCGCGGAACTGTCATCGAGGGATTGAGTATCACAGGCGTGTTCACGGGAGCTGAGGATCAGAGGACCCGGACTCGACATGGCATCGTCCTTCAATGCAGAGGAGACTTCAAGATATTCCACGATGTCAAGGATAGCGACCGAAAGACCTTCCTCAAGACACACCCTCGGGGTTCAAAATTCCTAAGCCATCAATCTTTAGCATGCCTTATTGCTGATGGTCAGCTTCTCGCATTGGGAACCATATTACGGGTAGAGGATTTACTTGCGAAGAAACCCCCTTCTGTGGTCATCCAAATCTGTGGTGAAGCTAGCTTCGTCAAGACGCTCCTCAAACTGAACACTGCGAAAGACGTCAAGCTCATCCAGACAAACACGGCCATCTTTTCCTTCGAGCCGGTGCTCAAAGTACTTCAAACGATGAAAATCGTCCCCTTGGCAGGGGAGATTCTGTTTTGGGAGACCGGGATTCCCATTTGCAGCCCTTCGGCTACTCTCCCCCAGATCACTGTCCCTCTAGCTCGAAATCCGTCAATGGATATTCAGTCATTGCTCGGGACACCGACTTCGATCAAACTTGACGCTGCGCAAGCCAGATCGTTACTTGCCGGTCTCAATCAGAGGGTTGCGCTGATACAAGGCCCTCCTGGTACGTACGTTCGGTCAGGTTGTGCGACTCTTAGTAACCGGAATGCATACAGGGACTGGTAAATCATTTATTGGCGCCCTTCTTGCCAAAGCGCTGCACGATTTCACTGACCAGACAATTCTTGTTGTCTGTTACACGAACCATGCACTCGATCAGTTCCTCGAAGACCTACTGAAAATCGACATTTCAGATTCAAGCATCGTGCGCCTAGGAGGGGGCGCCAACTCTACCATTTCTCACCTTAGTCTGAAGAAGCAGACCAAGGAGAAATATGTCCGCTCGAACGCGGAATGGACCATCATTGACACTTTGAAGTCGAGGGCAGAGTTTCTGCGGAAGGAACTCGATACCAAGTTCTCGGGTTTTCTTGCCTCTGGAATATCCCTGGAGGATATGCTCACTTACGTCGAGTTCGAGGACTTGGACTACTTTGATGCATTCCAAGTGCCCGAGTCCACGGATGGGATGACTCGCGTGGGAAAGAATGGAGACGCTGTTGGCACGACATACCTCATCTCTCAGTGGTCCCATGGATGGGACGCTGGGATATTTAAACAGGAACCCCGTATCCTTGATGCCGAAGAAATATGGTCCATGCCCCACGTGCAACGTCAGCAGAAGTTAGCGGATTGGAAGTCGGCTATCAACCGGAGCGTCATTGACGATGTCTGGAAGCTTGCAAGAGACTTTGACGAGTGTCAAGACGAGCTCTCGCGCAAGTTTAACGAGTCTGAGGTCGCGTTACTCAAGCAGAAGCGGGTCATTGGCTGCACTACGACAGGAGCAGCAAAGTTTACCGAAGACATCAAGGCCGCGTCACCTGGCGTATTGCTCGTCGAAGAAGCAGGCGAGATTCTCGAGAGTCATGTCATCACCGCCCTTGGGAAAGACACGGCTCACATGATTCTTATTGGGGATCACAAGTAAGTTGTTGCCGCCGCTTTCGTTCAGTTGTTGACCGATTATCGTTCGCAGGCAGCTTCGACCAAAAGTGAATAATTACGAACTGACGGTTGAGAAAGGGGAAGGATATGACCTGAACAGGTCTCTCTTTGAACGTCTTGTTCTTAAGGGATTTCCCCATGAAACCCTCATCGCCCAGCATCGAATGCGCCCAGAGATTTCTGCTCTCATCCGTGCATTGACCTACCCCGGGCTCACCGACGCACCAACAACCCAGAACAGAGCCAACATTCGTGGAATCCAGAGCAATGTCGTCTTTGTCGACCACAGTCAGTACGAGGACGATGAGACGCGAATCTCTGACCGTACGGATGGTGGTTCGCAGACATCGAAACGAAACCAGTTCGAGGTGGACATGGTCATGAAAATCGTCCGCTACCTCGTTCAACAGGGTTATGGGAGTGAGAATATCGTCCTTCTTACTCCGTATTTGGGACAGTTGTCGGCACTCCGTGAGGCTCTCATAAAGGATGCTGATGCTATTATGAATGAACTCGATTCGCGAGAACTCGCCCGTGCAGGGTTGATGACCTCGCCGACGTCACACGCCAAGACTCAGAAAACCCGCATTCGACTGGCAACCATTGGTCCGTACAATTTTTGTCCATCCCTGACCAATCTGTTCACAATAAGTGTCCCAGATAATTACCAAGGCGAAGAAAGCGATATCATAGTCGCAAGCTTGACTAGATCAAACTCTCATGGCGCAATCGGGTTCATGAACTCTCCAGAGCGTCTCAACGTTCTGATTTCTCGTGCACGTGATAGCCTCATCCTAATCGGCAACTCCCGAACTTTCAAAGAGTCCAAAACAGGCGGGGAGTTGTGGACAAAATTCCTTGGTCTCTTGCACAATGGTGGTCATATATTCCAAGGCTTTCCTGTCAAGTGCGAATGGCATCCTGCAACCACTGCCTTGATCAGGTTACCTGCCGAGTTTGATACTTTGGCACCTGATGGTGGGTGTGCGGAACCATGGTAAGACTGCCCATGATTTAGGTTTTTGTTTGGAGACCTCACATACGTCACGTAGTGGTTCGCTGCTCAGTTGCAAGATTCATACATGTACCAAGAGGTGCCATCCACTCAGACCGGGACCAGGTCAACCGGACGCCCACAACACGATACCTTGCAACCACCTCTTCACTGTGCTGTGTCCAGCGAATATGCACCAGTTGAAGTGGAAGTGCTCCCAGAGCCGACCTGAAACATGCACGTCTTGCGAGAAGGAAGCGAAGCGCCTCGAGAAACAAGCCAAGCTCGAACTCGAAGCGCAAGAGCAACGTGATGCTGCACAACGTCAGCACGAGCTAGACATGACAGAGCTCGAAGCTCAGTTGCAGTTCGAGAAGGACAAGGTAGCTGATATCCAATCCACCAAAAACAGGGATAAAGAGAAGCAGCAAATGCGAAAGGAGATCGAGGATGCGAAGAAACGGTTGAAAAACGCTGCGAAACAGGTTGGGCTTCAGACGTCAGCAGCGGCAGCAGGAACTAGGAATACGAATTCAGCTCCACCCCAGTCTACACCTTCCACGTCGAGTCCATCTCAGGGCGGTGGGAACGATTCCTCTGCGCATTTGCCAAGCTCCACTTCAACCCCGCTGTGTCCTTCAGTACCGTCCCCTACTCGAGATGAGTGGGAACGCCAGAAGCGCGTCGATGGCATACAGAATGATGCCATAGACAAGATCATGGATCTGACAGGGCTCGAGCAAGTCAAGGAGCAGATCCTGAGAATCAAGGCAAAGATCGACACTATGAAGCGCCAGGGTGTCCCCCTGAACAAAGAACGCCTCAATCTCGTTTTGCTTGGCAATCCTGGGACAGGTCAGCTACATTTAGTGCGTCACTCATTTACTGATGTCGTTCTCAACCAGGCAAAACCACGGTTGCGAGGCTGTATGCGCAGTTTCTGGAATCTATTCAAGTCTTGCCTGGGGACGCGTTTTTAGAGACGACAGGGTCCAAGTTGTCCTTTGAAGGCGTCGGAGGCGCGCAGAAGCTGATCGACCAAGCGCTCCAAGTTGGCGGAGGAGCTATCTTTATTGACGAAGCCTACCAGCTCACGAGCGACAATTCTGGAAAGCAAGTCCTCGACTTTCTCCTTGCTGAGATGGAGAACAGGGTAGGAACACTCATCTTTGTCCTGGCGGGATACAACAAAGAGATGGAGAAGTTCTTTGAACATAACCCCGGCTTACCGAGTCGCGTTCCATATCGACTCCAGTTTGACGATTATACGGACGCAGAGCTGATGACGATGCTTGAAGACTTAATCCTCAAACGATACCAGGGAAGAATGGTGATCGAGGATGGCATCCGTGGTCTCTACTGCCGCATTGCTGTCAAACGTCTCGGCTGCGGTCGGGGTGTACCAGGTTTTGGCAATGCTCGTGCACTGCAAAACATGTTTGCAAAGGTCTGCGAGCGTCAAGCAGAACGTGTCGAGAAAGCACGTAGGGCCGGAGCTCCTGCGAACGACTTCTACATGACGAAAGAAGACCTAATTGGACCCGATCCGTCGCAAGTCATTCCGAATAACGCGGCATGGGCAGAGCTACAGGGACTGGTCGGGCTCGACTCTGTCAAACAATCCGTGCACAACTTTTTTGCGCTCGTTGAGACCAATTACCATCGTGAGCTGGAGGAAAAGGAGCCACTTCAGATGTCGCTGAATAGGGTCTTCCTTGGCTCTCCGGGTACAGGCAAGACGAGCGTTTCCAAGTTGTACGGCCAGGTCCTTGTAGACCTGGGCCTCCTGAGCAATGGGGAAGGTAAGTGGATAGCCGTGAGCGAGTTTCCTGAAAGAACTCACACATTTGCTTGTCCTTTCAGTCGTCGTGAAGAACCCGTCGGACTTTGTAGGCGCATACTTGGGACATTCGGAAAAAAATACGAAGGCTATCTTGGAGAGCACTCGAGGAAAGGTGCTTGTGATCGACGAGGTGAGTGTATGCTATTCATATTCAGTTCAGATGACCATGAACTCGTACACCAGGCATATATGTTATACAGTGGTAAGAGTAACGGAAGTCAAGATTTGTTCAAGACCACTGTTATCGATACCATTGTCGCTGAAATCCAGAGTGTACCTGGTGAAGATCGATGCGTGCTGCTTCTCGGCTACAAGGAACAGATGGAAGAGATGTTCCAGGTGTGTCTGCCATGTTCTTTATCGACTTTTTTTTCTAACCCCATATCGGTGTAGAATGTCAATCCAGGTCTAGCTCGCCGTTTTGCCATCGAGAACGCATTCAACTTTGAAGATTTCACCGAACCACAGCTAATGCAAATCCTCGATTACAAGCTCAAGAAGCAGGATCTTGCCGCCAACGACGATGCAAAGCAAGTCGCACGCGATCTTTTGAGTCGCATGAAGGATCGTCCCAACTTTGGTAACGCGGGGGAGGTAGAAAATTTACTCGGTCTAGCAAAGGACCGGTATCAGAAGCGGATGTCGTCTGTACCTCCTCATCAACGATCCAATGTCGTCTTCGAACCCCAGGACTTTGACCCCGACTTCAACCGAAGCCAGAATGCATCCGCAAACTTGGTGAAGTTGTTTGAGGATGTCATCGGATGTGATGAAGTCGTTCAGAAACTTGACAAGTACCAAAGGATTGCACGGACGATGAAAGCCCAAGGGCTTGATATGCGCAAGCAGATACCGAGTAATTTTGTTTTCAAGGGACCGCCTGGTGAGTACATTGGGAAACTCAAGCATGGAAATGTCTTCATGTTTTCTCGACGATCAAGGTACTGGAAAGACGACCACTGCGCGGAAGCTGGGCCAAGTGTACTTTGATATGGGGTTCTTATCCTCCACGGACGTGATAGAGTGCTCGGCGTCTGACTTGGTTGGACAGTATGTGGGACAAACAGGGCCCAAGACCAGGAAGCTCTTCGAGAAGGCGCTAGGCAAGGTGCTGTTTATTGATGAAGCGTACCGCCTCGGCCAGGGACACTTTGCACAGGAAGCGATGGACGAGATCGTCGATATAATGACAAAAGACAAGTTCATGAACAAACTTGTTATCATCATTGCCGGATACGACGACGAGATGAACAAGCTTTTGAGGGTCAACCCTGGCCTTTCGAGTCGCTTTTCCGAGGAGATACATTTCAGTAACATAACACCTGACCAGTGTCTTGTTTTACTTGACAAAGACCTTCGCAAGAGCAACATCGTCGTCGCCGAGCTGACGAACCCTGGTTCTCCAGAGTATCAACAAATGCGAAACATTGTCTATCGAATGTCTATCCTACAGTCGTGGGGAAATGCTCGCGACATGAAAACGCTCGGCAAACGCATGTTTCAGCAAGCGTACGCCAACGCTTCCAATGGTGGACAAGTAATGCTCTCTGTTGCGGAGGTCATCGACATCATGCAGTCCATGCTCAAGGAACAACGAGACAGACTTGGTGTTCCTAGCACGCGTGCCGTGAACTCGCCTCCGCCGCCTGTAGCAAGCCTCAGTGGTTCCCCGCCGCCACCTCCCCCTACCACATCTTCTTCGTCTTCCCAATCGTCGAAACCTCCACCGCCTCCGCCGCCTCCGCCGCCTTCCAACACCTCAAAGCCTCCGCCGCAGCCGCCAGCCAAGTCAGGCGGATCACGGCCACCCCCTGCGCAAGTACCTCCAAAGGAGCAACGGCCCGGGCCTGCGAAGCAACAGAAACGCAGAGAACAGGCGGCCACAAAACAGTCGAACCCAGTCAACACCACCAAGTCGCCCGCATCAAACGTGCCACCTCCTGCTCAGGCTTCAACTTCGCAACCCTCGCATGCGCCTGTGCAAACCGCGACGTCCACGTCGCAGGTAAAGCGGGATTCAGGAGTGTCGGACGAGATCTGGAACCAGCTCCAAGCTGACAAGCGTGCTGCAGAAGAGCAAAAGCAACGCACAATAGAAGAAGAGAGTCGACTCCGGCGAGAGATGAACAAGGCGCGCGATGCCGAGCGACGGGCGGAACGCGCCAGGATGCGTGCAGAGGCTCTGGAGCGCGCTAAGCGAGAGGCAGCGGCAGATAGAGCGATGCAGGAAAAGCTCCAGCGCGAACTGGAGACTGCTCGGAGGCGTGAGGCCGAGGTGAAAGCTGCGAGGGAACGGGCGGTGGAAGAGCTGAGGCGAAAACAACGGGAAGAGGCGCAGAGGGCACAGAAGGAACAAGATATAAGTCGTAAACTGCAGAGATCGGGACGCTGTCCGATGGGGTATTGCTGGGTGAAGCAAGTGGGGGGATGGAGATGCGAAGGAGGGTCTCACTTTGTTACTGACGGCCAGCTGAGGCACATCTGACTGCTGCAATCGTTCCCCCAGCTCCCATCCCGACCTATACTGGTCTCTGTTCAATTCTTTTTCTGCCAGTATTTATGATGCCAGCGCGTACCATTCCGAGGACATGGTGATTGGAACAGCTTTGAGCCTGGGCTGGTACGTCGCCGTGGTCGTTTGTCTATTGAATCTCTGTACTTGCAAGGCTTGGTATCGGTCGTCGCTTTCTCTACTTTGACGCCGAACGGCGCCGGGGTCCGCTCTCGATCCTGAGTTTACAGCTCTCCCATGTTCCTGTACTCGATGTCCTCACATTCAAGGGACCGCTTAGTAAGTGACTCCAAGGCAGCTGCTGCTCGACCATCCGACAGCTTGAAGGTTTCCAGTGGTGGCGCAACATTGATCATGATAATTGTAGATGGTCCCTTGAGTCACTCTTAAAGAGCGCTGGAATTGAATACGCATGCACATCCATGGATTGGATCTCTTGCTGTACTAGAGTACATGGTGTTCGTTGACGAGGGACGAGAGCAATGTGCCACGAGCGCATCGCTATACAGTAGGTAGTACCATCGCCGAGAATATAATATAACATACTGTACAGTCATGGCGAGGCACACGGCAATACCTTGACACCAAAGACCAACGTGGATGAAAGATAACCTTGTAGCAAATAGTGCGCCGCTGTCTCAAAGACATCCAATAGCTTCGTGCAGCATCCCGATAATCCGGCCATGTCCCGTCATGGAACAGTTGCTCGTATACGTCCCTTGCCACGTCAGGTGCAAGCCTATCGTTGATCGACCAACCCCCCCACATCCGGCAAACAACATGATTCCTGTGGCAATATGACTCTCCCTCGTCATCCATCGCCATCTGACATGCAGATAGAAATGCAAACTCACCATGGGGACGTGACAATGCGACGATTTGGATCCCGTGGCAGGCAAAAATGGACCCGGTCCGCCCCCTTCATCAGGCCAAGTACTTCTTCGACTGTTCCATCAGATAGTTCCAAGAGGGTGAAACGAGGTGAAGGTAAGTTCCTAATGCCTCCCTGGTATATTACAACTCAGTGTCCACACCTGGAAGCTTCGATAGGCAGTCCGAGGGAGGCTGACGGACAACAAGCAAACTGAGATCGGATGGCGGCACAAGAAATTCTGCCGAGAGTAGGGACGTATGACGAGATGAAAAAGTCGGATACTTTGTGCCCGGCCCGTTGCGAATGCTGCATGGATAAAAGGGAACGTCATTGGGACAGTTGGACACCAAACAATACGTGATGGCAAGCGTCCGGGAGCTGTGCGGAGACACAGATAAACGATCTGACTATGAGTTAAAAGGACATGGGGTCATGTATGTACCGAGAAAGATAAGGCATCCCCGTGGTGCATTGAATGACATCCTTCTCGTCCTTGTGGCCAGCCAAGTTTTGCAGCATTTTCTATTTTGATCGCATAACACATTAGTTCCATTGTCCCTGCAAAACGGCAAATATTGATGCTTGCCATTCTGTGCGATACGCAGGGCACGCGTAGGTCCCATCATCCACGAAGGCATTAGATCTGGTTGCCGAAGCATACCAAATCTCCGTCAATGTTCAACGGTAGTCGTCGAAGAGACTGTCACACCTCGCGCCACTGGTGGACGCTAGAAGGATTAGTAAGACCTTCAAGTCACTTTGGACCCTAACACCGTCCACTTGTGGGCTGCGGCAATACATTTTGCAGTTCGTGTATACACCTCCAACGTTGCAGCAGGTGCGATGGCCATACTGTCAAGCAACTCGATCACATTTGTCGTCTGATCCGTACATACACTTGATGTGACGCAAACCTCTTGACTGCCCCAATAAACGTCAGTGTGCCTCAACCTTGATTCCTAAGCCATAGC
>JBBPTD010000785.1:0-17049 GCA_038093895.1 Boletus aff. mottiae
CTTTCCCAGGTGGACGCCTCCCGCCCCTCCCGCTCAAAGATGATGATAACGAAAGTCCCCCGCCTCCGCCACCCGCCCCGCCTCCCCCTCCTGTCGGTTTCTTTGGAAACCCATCCTCAACCTCATTACCGCCCCCTCCTCCTCCTCCTCCTCCTCCCCCTCCCCCTCCTTCGATGAGAGGAATCGCTTCCGCCTCAAGTTCCGCACCCAGCTCTGCTCGCGCATCCATGCTGCTCGGCGCCAACCTCTCTGTCATGCTTTCTGCGCGCAAAGATATGCCTTACACACCCGGTATCAAGATGAAGCAGCTTCAGTGGGACAAACTCCCTCATCAACAAGTTGCGAAAACACTCTGGAGTGACGATGATAGTAAAAGGGAGCAGGAAATGTTGAAGAAGCTACAGAGTGATGGAGTGTGGTCGGAGATGGAGGAAGACTTCAAGGCGAAGCAGCTAATGATTAACTTACTAGGTGGGTACGCCATTTTTGGGACACTACGAAGTCGCGGCAACCTTGGTGTGTGAACCCTTTGTGTCTGACCTACATCTACAGCTCGGCAGAAACAAGCCGAACTCAAAAGCGTTCTTGATCCCCAGACGAAGAAACGTGTCGGTGCGTCTTTTAGTGCTCATCGTGAAAAGTTTGGTCACATTACTGATACACGCACAGAAATTCTCATCCAGCGTGTCAAAAGACTGCAACCGGAAGAGATTGCACAGCGAATAAAGCAGTTTGATCAGGAAACTTGTACCGAAGTCTTCCTCAGTGAGCTCAAGGGCGTCCTACCGACTCCCGAACAGGTACGACCCGCGGTACAAAGCTATAATCTTGTAGTGCTAACTTTTGTCAGGTTGGCAAGCTTAATGTATACCGGAATGCTCAACCTGAGGAACTCGCCGGCTTGCACCCATCAGACCGCTTGATGGTGAAGCTCATCCAGATTGAACGACTTGGTCCTCGAATTGAAGGCATGCTTTACAAATGCAAGTTCGATGAGCAATGGTTACTTCTCGATGAGGTGACGGCTTATTTAACATTGCTTGTTACATGGCTGAGTATGCTTGCAGGGTGCTAGAAGAGTTAGTCAGGCTAGTGAGGCATTGCTACATGCCAAACGGTTCAAAGAAGTGCTTAATGTAAGTTTTGCCCTCATCGACAAATTTCATTGCTGACTGCTTTCTAGCTCATCCTCATGGTCGGTAATTATATGAATGGTACTGGCATCAAAGGTGGCGCGTTCGGTTTCCGCGTTAGCAGCATCAACAAGGTTTGTGCTAATCCAATTTGTTGTCATTCACCGTGTCATACTCCTGCGCAGCTGGTGGACACGAAGTCCGTCCACAACACTACTCTTTTGCATTTCCTTGAAAGGACCATTCACAAACACTTCCCTGATATGGAGGAGTTCCTCGAAGAGCTGAATAAACCAGCAGAAGCCTACAGAGGTTTGCATCGAACTCATCTCATCCATGCATCTAACATCTCGCATAGTTAACGTCCAAGATATCCGAAAAGACGTTGTCGTCCTCCAAGACGGTCTTAAGCGCATACGACAGGAATTGAACGAGCATTATGTGGACGTGATTCAAAACGACGGCTTCAGCAGGCAGTTGTGGCAGTTCGTTGGCAAGGCCTCTGCGAAGTTGGATGACCTCATCGACGATATCAACCACGCGGAAACAACCTTTATCGAGGTCGTTGCGTACTATGGTGAAGACGACAAAAACATGACATCGACGGAGTTCTTTGCCACATTCAAGACCTTTGTCACATCCTACAGAGTGAGTGAGCCAGTGTAGAACGTAAGACTGCGACCGCACAAGCTTTTGACACTGCCATGTTTTATCAGAAATGTGTGATGGATAATCAAACGGCAGCCGAGGAGAAGCTTGCGATGGAGAAACGCAAGCTAGCCATGGCAGAGTCAAGGCTACTTAGACAGAATGCCCAAGAACAATCTAGTCCACGAGAAGAAAACCACGCCGTGTTGGACACCATACTGGAACAGTTGCGTAATGGAGATATGGCTGGACGCAAGTCGCGTCGGACCCGGCCGACCAAACCAGAAGATAGACCTCCTCTCTCGCTCGACACAAATGAGCTCCTCGCACAAAATATGTTAGCCCAACTTCAAGCCAATGGATTTGATGCCGCGAGTTCACCTTCGTCACCGACATCCACGGCACCAAGACGGAGGGTGAGAAAACGGACCCAGGGATTGGTGAGCGAGGCTGGAGACTCGCATTCCGAGGTGGCATCACCTGTGGTTGGATTGTCAGACCTCCCTTCAATATCAGACTTCGGGCTGGAATCAGAGTCGACCTTGGACTTGACATGATTATTTGCTCCCTACTATTAGCCGAATGTATGTTCCTATCTGTACTGTATCTGCTCGCATTAGTTTCACAACATCTCCGTGCCGTGCTACGGCGAGCATACCAAACTTTAGTTTTGGAATGCAGCTCAAAAAGAAAAGGTGGTGCATGAAGTTGGATTCAAGTACTTTCCCCATCAACGAGAGATGTTGTCGTTCAAGTTATTAGGCCTCGCCCTCGCCCTTTGCATACCCCCTGTGCCAGCACAACCCAATGATACGCAGGTTGAAATCGAGGCTGTCACAGCCCATTTTACCCAGTCGGGGCTCGTCCCAGCCGTCCTGCCACAGTTCACCCCGAGCGCTCTCCTCGCCGTGTCCTTCAAAGGTCTTGGCAAGATCGCCATCGGTCAACCTATATCGAGGGAACGTGGGTAACCCGCCTAGCTCCTAGAGGACACCATTCTGACTAACCTGGTCTCCATCCAGAGGCCCTTTACGAACCAAACCTGTCGTTGACGGCCGCCAACTCGTCCGTGACGCTTCAAGGCAGATACACCATCGTGATGGCCGACGCGGGCCCTCCAGGAGCGGACCAAAGTCATGGTCAACGACGACATTGGCTCGTCAATGGCGCAACTATCCCTGGTGGGTCACTTGGCTCGTGCATGAACAATGAACATCGATGACTGATTGTTGCCATGGAAGCGCCTACGAATGTAAACGTGTCCATGGTTGGGGCCACGGCGGTCACCCGGTACATCCCGCCGAATCCTCCTGTCGGGGATGGACCACATAGGTTAGCCTAGCCCCCCTTTTTTGTGCGCGAGGATCGACGAGAGAAAGGGGGATTGACGCGTCATTTTCAGATATGCAATCCTCGTGTTCGCTCAGCCGGCAGACTTTTTGCCCCCGGCTGACCTCTTGTGGGAGAATACAGGCGGGGGTATCTTCGCAGTGGAAGACTATGTTAGAGTAAGTTTCTGGAACTTTTTTCATGAGCAACGAAGCAAACGCGTATTTAGTACACAAAGCTCGGGAATATAGTTGCCGTGAGTGACACCTGTGATAGATGGTCGAGCTGATATTGTCGCTGGTAGGCATCCTATTTCACGTGTCAGCGAGGCCCCGCGACAGTCACTCTCCCGCCCACAAGTGCGGTGGTTTCTGCGACACTTCCCGGGTGGAAGGGTGCGGCTCAGCCAACAGGAGCGACCGCACAGAAAACAAACTCGGGTCTGAGCGCAACACGCAATGCGCTGGCCTTATTCCTCGCTCCAATCATGGGTTTTCTAGCTTTGTAATGTAGTAAGATTTGTATAATACGGGAGCTGGACTCGCACGTCTTGCACGGTTACTGAATGATAGATATAATTCCTTGAGAGAATGTAACATGCGAAAAATGGGGATAAACCAAAAGGTCAACAGAGCGGCGATAGCTATGTGATTAATTCGAGCGCGCCTAGCTCCCATACCGCTCCCGAGCCTGCATTGCGACAAAAAGAGTAAGAATTTGTGGCATGACGTCGTCATCTCTGTCCCCTGAAGTCCTATCACACTCACCGCATCTTGGGCCATGTGCACGTAGCCTGAGTAGCCTTCAGCATATTTTCCAAATTCCTTGGCTTTGCTAGCACCAAGACCGACACCTTGTGCATATATGGCTGTTTGGCTGGAGAGAAAGTCAGCAAAATATGCTGAGAAGAATCTGGAAGAAGGATTACACTGGGTCAATGCGACCATCGCCATCCGTACCCAGACCGGAACCCTCTTTCCAGCCCATCATTTTTAATAGCTTGTTGCCTAAGTTATTTTCATCCTTGCCCGGCGCTAGGGGAGCAGGAGGTGGGGAAGGTGGCGGAGGGGGTCCTTCAGCAAACCGTTTCTTCTTCGAACCCGTAGTTGTATTTTCAGGTAACGGGACGTCCGGCTGGTTGTGCATGATCCGACGTTCGGATGCACGATCGCGATACTTGGGCTGTTCGGTTTCAGCTGCTTTGAGGGGAGCTTTTCGTGCAGCCTCCATTTTCTGGCGTGCGACGTCGCGCAAATTTGCATCCTTGTAATTTTTCTGTTGCGTTTAGACAGGTTTGCAAGGAAGCAAAATAAGGAGAAAAGGTATTGTTAGCCCCATCTGGTAAGCAATGCTGAAAATGCGAAGAGGCGAGCCTTATGAAGATCTGATTCTTTATTGTGACGTTTAAGTTGGTCCACGTTTTTGAACTGCCTTGCACAGAGTAGACATGTCATTGCACTCGTGTCAGAAAACTCGAAATCGGCTTCCACAGGCTCAGGGGTTGTTGTTGTTGACGGTCCGTTGGAGATGGCAGAGAATTGCGAAGTAGAAACCTGGGAGGGCGCCAGGTGGACACTAGCCGCTTCGATGCTTGATGTTCCAATTTGAATTTTAGATACCGAAGTCGGACCTTCCTTGAGTTCTTCTTGGACTTGGTTCCATTTCTGAATGTTGTTGGCAGTCTGGATAGATGTTAAGCTGTCATTGTTGGCGACATTCCAGCCTAGTTCATACCTTCTTGCTAGCAATCAATGGTGCAACCTTTTTAGCTGCGGTGGCTACGACAGGTGTGAGTAGACGAAACCAAAGGGTGAATTGGAAAACTGAAAACCTTTGTCATCCTCAGCAGTAGGCTCTGGGCCCATCTCTTCATCGCCGGGATCAAAATCTTCTGCAGAAAATCCTAGAGGAAGCGAAACAGCTGCTTTCGATGCCGAAAGTGATACCGAAGGTTTACTACCGGTTGTCCCTGCCTTGAAATTGAGGGTGACCGGTTTGTCAGAGACAGGCAGCGCGGATGGTGCCGGCGGTCTTTTCGATGGATCATCTAGGACGTGTTGGTCCATCATGAAGTACGTACAGCGCTGTGGACATACCTTTGACCTTTTTCCTCTTCTCCTTGTCTTTGGGAGCAGCCATCGCCCCCGTTGCTGGGACTTGTGTTGCAGCCGATTCGTCCACCTTGAACTCCAAGACAGCAACGGTCGCTGACTCATCCCAGTACTTGACAAAAGTGTTTTCCACACCACCAAGGTTAAGAGATGATGGTATAGCAGTTTCGTCGCGAAGCATATAATCCGACACTGGTTGAAAAGAATAGGGATGTGCAAACGAAGCGGCAACGGGTTTGTCAGAAATACGAAAGCCGGAGGGATGGATCTGCGGTGACATGCTGTTTGCCAGAACTGTGGATGCGGCCTACGGTGCATAAGCATGATGAAGATAACCACAAAAAAAAATTATGAATACCTGAATGTCCACAAACTCAACAAAGGTAAATTGGAAGCTAGCCAAGGTCACTTTGTCCTTGATGAGTATAATTCGCTTCATGCCCTTGTGGCCTTCCTTTCCGAGTCCTGCAGAACCCATCATTGCTTGCGCGATGGCTTGAGGGCCGGAGAGGGGGTCCAATCCACGGAAGAGCAGCACAGCAGCGGGCGCATTGCCAATATCACGAGTTCCATCGTTGGCATTTTGTCGACGGCCTTTGTCGTGAGGCAATGCGCTCTGAGAGTAATCGATTTTTACTCTGCGACCGTTGTGTGGAGTGCCCATCTCAAGGGCCTTGTAGAAAGTAGCTTTGGCAGAAGCGCCATGCGACGCTGGCGGCGGAACTTGAATGAATGGGAATAGTGGGTCCACAAATGCACGGGCGTGTTCCACGCTTGCGAACTGAGCGAAACCAAAGCCCTTGGAAATACCTTCAAAAATCCAATAGTCACACATGTCAATGCGCTATACGGGATACAATATGAATGGGGCAAGTGCCTGTTGATCTGTCTCTTATGATGGTGACGGTCTCGATGTTGCACCCGTTGCCGGAGAGGTAAGCCTGCAGCTAAAGCACGAAGATGGATTCAGCTTTGTATCGAAAGACATGTAAAGTGTATCGACAAACATCCGCCTCGGAGAAATCAGGGTCTAAACCCAGGAAAATGACATGCGAACTGGGTTCGCTCGGGACCAGGCGCTTCTTACTATGGAAGCCTTTGGCACGTCGGTCGTCATTGGCAAAGTCGGGTGCCGAGTCGTTATGTCTGCTCGGATTGGGCTGAGCATAAGCGGTTTCATAAGCGGTTTCATCGTAAGATGGTGCATCGTATCCCTGTGACGAACATGAACGAGTGAGAGCAGGACAGAGGGTGGAACACACACCCCGTTGTTGTATTTTCTGCGCTTCCCGTCGCCATAGTAGTCGTCTTCTCGACCTCGCACATTTGCTCTGTTATCTGCTGGCCAATATCCTTGGTCAGGCCAGTAATCTTTACCCTTGTCCCAGTCGCGGTTGTAGGCCATCGTTGTCAAGAGGGGATGGTGGTAGTGGTCCAGATGAAAGTGAAATTTCCTTGGCAGGCTATAGCATAATCCGGTTCGACCAAACAACGCACAACAACCTTCTTAGACACCACCAAGTACTAGTTGGAAATGGCCGCTGCGAGTACGTCCGAGCACATTCTGCGCTATCGTCCACAACGTTGACAGACAAATAACCGCTATGCAGGCTACTTCAAGGTGCCCCAAACCAATGCCCATCATACTTGCGTCTGACTGATCCGGTCTTTCCCAGGTTGATCCCGCTATTGAGCGATGGAATCGTATGGTGCGTAATTCCGACGCATATAACCTGTGGGGACGTTGTTCAGGCAACTATACAGCGGGAAGATGCGTACAAGCACTTTAGGTTCACCCGCCGAGCTACCTTGATCTCGCTGACTGGCTTTGTGTTCGTTCCTGGAGCAATCTACTACCTTGCATCACAAACACATGTAAGGACTGCAGTATTCGCCGGCATCTTTTGGCTCACTGCTTGGTATTGTAGCTCAAGTACAAGTGGACGGGCAAGCGGAAAGGCGAATCTCTCACTGAGCACTGAGGGATTCTGGTGTAGATGTATGCTCGATGCAGTATCACCATACGCTACCCGTACTATCAACATGGATATAACAAAACGTTCAAAATCTCTTGCAGAGTTCTATGGCGACCTTGCAACCCCCACCGACGATCGTACTCAAGAGCGCATGGGCAGGGGCTCGTTGTGAATGATGCTCGACTGCAGTGTCGAGGTGTTCCAGTTCATCATCTCGCAGTTCTTTGATCACGTCTCGTAGCAATGGCACGCTGGGGTGTGATGATGGTAATGACTCGAACTCTTGCAGTTGACTTGTTGAGGGCGTGTAAGCGGGGGAGTGGGATGTACAGAGAGACATACTCGTCGTAGTGCTCGCCAATGACCGTTTCGACTGCTTCTGTACAGGCCATGGCAGCCTCCTTGCCCAAGAGGGCGGTTACGACGCCGACGCCGTAGCCAGCAGCTTTAGCCACGTCAGAGAGTATCGTGGGTCGTACCTGGTGCTGCACTTGAAGTTTGTCCATGACAAGGAGGTGTCGTTTTTCCTGATCCCACATTTCCTGTGCAGAGGGCGGTCGACCAAGATGAACAGCAAGGGCTGACGGGCAATACGCACCTGAATCAAAGGGCCGACTGTTGGGTCCCGTCCTAATACAGCCGTCTGCCCTTTGTAGATGTAGTTGGCGGCGATTTCGCCTGCGTGGTCGACACGCAACGCGGTGTCCAAGACTGTGCGCTGTCTCGGAGTGAGGCCAGACGGGGTGGATGTGAGTGCGGGGACATGGGCGCTGGCGGTGTCGGTGTAGATGGCGGTTGCTCTAGTGGAGAATGCGCGGACGAGTCGAGGTCGCATGACGGACGCAAGACTGGCCATGTTGTCTACGAGTCTGTCCGCCACGCAAAGGGCGGCGCTCGCCAAAGGTCGGTCTCTTCGAATATTCTGTATCGACCCGCACAGATCCGTCGTTCAGGTGGTTTCAGAGATGTCTCCGACATCCTTTTGGCTGCTCCCCGCGACATATCACATGCCTGCAAATTACCTCCTTCCGAGGTGAACAAGATCGTTTCCCTCATCTATCGCGAACACGCTCAACCCTCCCGCCCACTCCAATCATTCTTGTCTAATGCCGACGAGTCTTTCACGACAGGCGACTCTGAACTCGACACCATCCTCGGCGGTGGGATCATGACCGCCATGGTGTGGGAAGTCGTCGGCGAGAGGTATGGTTGCCATAGTCCTGTCTTATGGATCTCGCACAAGCTAAGGCACCTCGTCCAGCGCTGCCGGAAAAACCCAGCTCGCCCTCCAGCTCGCCCTCCTCGTGCAACTACCCCGCGACCTGGGTGGTCTATCCGGTTCCGCCTGCTACATCACCATCGCCTCCCATCTTCAAACGTCACGTCTACAACAAATTCTGGACGCCCACCCCCTCCTCTCCCCCTCATTCTGCATGTTCTCAGACGTGCAAACGGTCCAGACGCCGACGATACCCAAGCTTATCCACGTCCTGTCGACATTCCTCCCTCACTACATCGAGAATGCATCCAAAAATCCGTCGTCGAAGCCACTCAAGCTGCTCGTCATCGACGCGCTCGCAGAACTCTTCCATTCCGCCGGGAAAACCACCACAAGGACACTCATCGAACGCTCCCGCCAACTTTCCAAGATCTCTTTTCACCTACGCCTTCTTGCAAGTAAATACCGCATCGCCGTGCTCGTCCTGAACGAGGTCATCGATGTCGTCGACCGTGACGAGCCTTCAAGCCGTGACCCAATAAGCTACCGGGAGCAGTCTAGGTTGTTTGGCCGAGCCAACAGCGTAGCAGGCGAGGACCGCAAGGAAGCAGCACTGGGTCTCGTGTGGGCGAACCAAGTGAATGCCCGCATATTCCTCACGCGAACGGGTAGGAGGCGGTACCTCGACGGGAATGAGACCCCGAAAAAACGGTCGGCTGTCGGCGGCGTCCCAGCTTCCCAGATAGCGATCGCTCCGGTCGATGACCAGCCAGTCCTGATCCGGCGTCTTTCTGTCGTATTTAGCTCCGTGGCTACACCTGCGTCCTGCGACTATATCGTCACGGCAGAGGGCATCTCTGTCACACCTGGCAGCACCGTCTCATCAGCCACATTACATGCAAGGTCGAACCAACACCCAACAACGAGCCCCACAGTGGCTAAAACGGAGCAGAAGGATCATGTCGCACCGCTGGACGCTGGCTGTGTTGCTGATAATTTCACCACCGAGAGCAGTAATAGACCACTCACACCCGAGAACGAGCTCGGGCCGACCGATGACGATGACGAGTGGGACAGTTTCTGGGCAGAAAATACCTTGCCGGATGTCATTTTCAATCAACTAGACTCATCTGACGCACTTCCCATCTCCGATGTATGATACTGATGGTAGTTAAAATACTAAACGAGTGGTACACGATGATGACTTCTACGCATACAAGGCTTGAGTGTCTTCTCCAGGGAACCAGTCCCAGAGGTTCCAAGCTCCCATCGATAACATGACAATGAAACGTCATCAAAGTCAATAATACAAAGGCACGTCGCTCCACCCCGAGTCGTTCCGTGATCTCGATGACGCCTTTGCTGGAGGACGCGTATAGTTCTCGTCCAGGGCATGCGCATACGCTGCGAAATGCGAACTGGGTGCCTTTGTAACTGGGTACCGCGGCGTCACTTTGACGGCACCAGGAAATCTGTCGATCCACGAGACGATAAAGCCGATCAACGCTAGTCGTAGGCAAAAAAAAGAAAAAAACAGCACGTGAGCCTTGGGGAACCACGCGCGTGTTGACGACGTACCAAGGAGAGGGGTGACATACGCCATGCCGAGCTGCACGCCTGCATGGACGCAAGGGTTCCCCGCGTTCGCGAAATCGTTGCAACCGCCATCCTGCCCTGCATGGGCTGTGAGTGACGCGGCGAGAGCTAGGCATGAATCAGCGCCGAGCTAGGGGCCCTCAGATTGTGGTGGGTGCATACCAATACCAAGCAGACCGCAGATGCCGAACAGGCACAGGTTTCTCGTGTTGCCCGCTTCTTCATCCCGACGCGCGAATTGGTAACAGAGACTAATCACAGGCTAAGCGGGTGCGAGCACACCATGAGGGCGTAGACAACTCACCAGCCGATCACGGTTAATAAACTGAGGGTGTCGACACAGATGGCCAAGACCTGGAAGACTAAAAAAAAGGCGCATGTTATTCATGTTCTCAATGTGTATCTTGACCACGAGACATACCCCCACCAGTCTTTTCATGGAAAGAGATCATTGAAAGTACAGACGAGATGACGTTGGAAATAACAATGAAGACTGTTGGTGAAACCGTCAACAAACGATCGTAACCGGGACTCGATACACCCACAGAGAAGGATCATGCGCGAGAGAGCGAAAGGGAAGGACATAGTGTCACGGACAACTGACCTGCCAGAGGGATATAGAAACGAATGGAATGCACAGGGAGCAGCGTCTGTACTTGTGATGGATTGGCAGGCTACACAGACGCATTATATATAATATATGGGGTGGACAAAGCGGGGTGCTTCATGATTTTACCACACCAAACGCGCCCACAACGCAGTGAGACATAGCGGTATGTGGACCTGGACCTTGCCACTCGCGCCGGGTGAATATTCTGCCGGAAATTCGCCAGGTGAAGCATTAACTTTAATGAGTAATATAACTCACGTACGTCTGCTACAAAGCTTGTAAACCAGGCTTGAACGAATCAAAAGTGTCGAGCATCGAGACTTATTCATGATCACTAAAGCTCCATATCCTAACATCACAATCATCACTACCAGACACAATCTTGTCTTCTCCGAGAGCGATGCAGGTCACTGCGCCGCGATGACCGAATAACGTGGCTGTACACTTGCCTTCTTCACGGTTCCATACCTAGCAATCAAGGTATTCGGTACGAACAATGCGGAACACAAGGTACAATCACTAACCTTGATCGTACGATCGTGGCTTCCACTAACAAGCCTAAGTTTATCGCACGCCACTGCCCATACGCCCTCTATGTGTCCAAACAAGGTCCGCGTAGCCTTGCCTGTCTCAACGTCCCACACCTTGATCGTGTTGTCCAGGCTGCCCGATATCAGCACAGGCTTCCTGGCGGGCTTGCCAGTCACACTGGACGTGCTCGCAGTGCGGTTTGCACTCCATTTATCGTCTACGGTCTCGTTCGACTTTTTCGTATCATGTGTGACGACAGTGCAGACGTCGGCGGGAGTCGAACCACTACAGAACTGAACGAGATCCGAAGAAGAATTGTCAGTCATGTGTGCACCGTCCGATGGAAGCACGTTGTCGTCTTCGTCGGACTCGACATCCACGTCAAGAGTTCGTAGGCTCTGAACCTGACCGACGTGCCCAGTGAACTGACGCACGCATGTCCGTTGGGCGAGATCCCAAAGCCGGATCGTTCCGTCATCGGAGGCAGAGAAGAGCATCTTGCCGGTTTCGATGTTGAGCGTGCAGCGATTGAGTTCGGGGGACGAATTTGTGTTCTCGTGGGCGTCCCACAACCTGACGGCATTCACCCAATCATGATGACCGCGAAGGGTAAAAGCCTCCCCTGTGCAAGAGTTCCAAATCTTGACTGTCGAGTCGGCGCTGCCACTGGCTAGGATGTTCGTGTTGAAGTTGAGACACACTACACCATCAGTGTGACCCTCCAGGGTGCGGATGCATTCTCCCTTGCGCCAATTCCACACGCGAATTGTGTGATCCATACTTCCCGTTATGAGCTTTGCCTCGTCGAACTGGAGTGCCCGCACGGCCCTCGTGTGGCCTCTCAAACAATGGACCTCAAGACCGGCTTCGAGGTTCCAAACGCGTACAGTGCGATCGTAGGAGCCTGTGATGAGGATGGGAAAGGATGGATGCTGGAGGGTTTCACTGAATTGAAGACACAGGACGCCATCTGTGTGACCTCGTAGTGTGCGGACAAGACATCGACCACGACGCCAGTTACGCTCAATAGTAAGGCGTTCACTGTAGACATCTTTCCAGGGACGGGTCATCGTATCTGGATGTGTGGATGCAGAAGGGGTAAGGAGGTCGATGGACCGGGGGCATGAACTGGGGATGGGTGATGTTGAAGCCGAAGCGGGGGATGAGGGCGATGGCATCGGCTGACTGTGGGGATCAGGAAGACCATCGGATCTTTGTCGCTTGAGAGGCCTATCGCAATAGGACTTGGGGGTTTCCAAATCCCGCTTCGAGGGAGGGGGAGAAGGGGGCAGGAAGGGTGACGCTGAGCCGGGACGGGTTTGGCGCCTGCGTCCCAGAATGGGCAGGCCCCAACCACATTTGAGACACTTTTGCCCTATATGTTGCTGGCAGATTTCGTGCCAGAGGATGTCGTCGTCGGCAAGACTGCGCCAGTGTTTCGAGACCTGAGCAGCACGACAAAGGGATGTAGCGTCGAGGTAGGCAAGAATCTTGAGAGAGACTTCGCGGGGGAGGACGGTGAGGGGGTCGATTCGAATGAGGTGGCCGAGCTGCTCTGTGAGGAGGGAGAGCTGGGAGAAACAGCACATTGTGAGTATGCCCTGGAGGATGAGCTCCCTCCTGGGGTGAGACGAAGACGAAAAGTTGGACCAGATCGAATTGACGACCTGTCGTTCCTCTTCGGGGAGGGCATCGAGTGCCTGCGGGGACAGATGAGCGACAGTCGGGTGAGGTGGTGAACACGAACCTGCTGGAGCTTGAGATTGGTGCCCTGGTCTGCGATGCGCTGGTGTCTGACACAGAGCTTCCGGCCGGGGGAGGGCTGAGGGGGCAGCATGGGGGGAGAGTTGTGGCGGACTTGAAAGAGAGTGTCAAGGGGTGGGGACGAGACTCGGCTAAGCGAAGAAGAAGCGGATGACAAGCGACGTGCAGAGAGAGCGTCACACTGGTACAGGCCCATCCCAGACATGTCCCTTCGTCGCCACAGTCAACGTTCGATGTCGACTTTCTTGACGCAATTCATCGCGCAGTGTTTCGATCGCGTCATCACACAGCCACCATCCAGTGGAAAAAAAAAAAAAACTAACAATACAAGCGACGTCCGCTCGCAATTCGATATCATACTAGACGCACAAATCAGATAAACGCACACACTCGGCGCATTCCTTTCTGCTGCAGAATCATCAATCCAGCGTGATCCTCAGCTGCTCCAACGGTATCGGCTCGAACGTGTCCAGGTCGATGCCCCGCGAGCGTAGTTCGGGTATGCACTGTGGTGGTACGAGCTGTCGGTTCAGCTCAGGCCGCACAGAGAGCTCTGCACACGCAGTCATCAATCACTTTGCCTCCTCTCCCACGCACAACACTCACCCTCCCGCGTAAAGTTGAACAAGGGTGGAAATTCCTTCTGGTTAGGCATCCTCGCCCCCTCACCCCGTAGCTCGTCAAAGAAAGGGTGCACCATCGCTTCCACCGCGCTCAACCGCGCCCCAGGTGTATACTCAAGGAGCTTCGAAACCAAATCTATCGCTTCAGGTGCAGTGCGTGGTCGGAAGACCTGCGAAACGCCATCAGATACACCGCGTAGGAGTCCCTGCCACCGACCTTGTTGAATGGATGCGGTTTGATCTGTGGAAACTTGTGCTCCATGTAATTCGGGTTCATCGTCTTGATCTGCTCTCGGGATGGTGTGCCAAGGACCTTGATGATTTCCACCAACTGATCGATACCACTCTCACCGGGGAACAGTGGCTGCCCCAGCATCAACTCTGCCATGACACATCCCGTCGACCATATGTCTGTTCAGGCAATACATCAAGCGCGCCACATCAAATTCTGACGGCACTCACCGATATTGGTAGTGTAATTTGTAGCTCCGAAAATAAGCTCTGGTGCGCGGTAGTACCGCGAGCAAATATAACTGACGTTGGGCTCGCCCGCGACGAGAATCTTTGCTGACCCAAAGTCGCACAGCTTCAGAACACCAGTAGCAGGGTTCAGGAGCAAGTTCTGAGGTTTGATATCACGATGGCAGATCCCAACCGAGTGGATGTAAGCCAGGGAGCGCAAGAGTTGATACATGTACAATTTGATTTGGAGGGCAGGCATGGGCTGTTTGAGTTTGGAATAGTGGCGACTGGCGCGATACACGGTTTCAGGTACATATTCGAGTACAAGGTTGAGATAAACCTCGTCCTTCTAGAGTGACGGTAAATAACTGGCGAGAGAGTATGGTGTGCATAAGCTAACCTTGTCTCCGTTGGAGTAGAAAAAGGCTTTAAGGTCGACGACGTTTGGGTGAGCAACGAGTCTCATGATTTGTAGTTCGCGGTTCTGTACGCCAGGTTAGCATGACACATATCAGGGGAAAGCAGGATATGTTTTTCGAGGAGAAAAAAAAAAGATCCGATGAAACAGAAGCGGCACCTTGAAGCGCTTGTCCTGGAGGACTTTCTTGATGGCGATTTCTTCGGTGTCCTTGGACGAGTCTGGAAGGAGTTTTGCTTGGAATACGACACCAAAGGAGCCGTTTCCGATGACCTTGCAATTGGTGTAGGCAAGCTCGCGTTGCTCGCCAGACCTTCCGTCTGAAGCGACAACTTTGACGATCCTATGGGGGTCGTCGATGGCTAGTTGATTTACGAGGAAATGAGGATCCGATTCCATTGATGTGCGTTGGGGGAGAGTACGAGATGAGGGAAAAAGAAAACAGGTAGGAGATGACGGAAAGAAGAGGGCGGGTAAACCATATATGGATGTAGGGGGACTGGGGGAGGAGGAGGGGAGGGAAGGGAGGACAATGGGTAGGAAAATACTCACGTGACAGTTTGACGCCGTTTATTGGAGCGTTGGAGGCCATCTGGGCGGGATGGCTACGAGACGAGATTGGGATGGATCAGGTCGGCGATGAGGGGGGAAAATAAGAAGAAAAAAATAAGAAAAAGAGAAAGATATGGAGGCTACGAGGATGGGGAGTGGGAGTGAGTCTGGCTGGCTGGCTGGAAGAGAAGTACACGAGGCAGGACAAGGACCCTGGCAGCGCACTGATGGATCCCCCCCACAGTCGTGCGGTCCTGTGACCTGATTGTGACCGCCCCACAAAGATGTACAAATACCTCTCTCCCACCGTCAGTGACGACGACGACGACATTCACGACATCCACGACATCATCATCACCACCACCCCCGATCTTCCCTCTGCTATCCCAGACCGCGTTTCATCTCGCCTAATCACGCCCCGTGGTTACCTCGCAGCAGTCACAATAACAGCTCAATATCCTATCGCAGCACTAATCCCGATGCGACACGCGCACAGTCCTTTCATTATGCCATCTCTAGATACCCGACCCTCCATTCATTTTCCCATCCGCAGCAATTTCATCTCGCATGCTGATACGCTATCGAGTAATACCATCTTACACCCACCACCTACTATACATATGTTGATCAGTGACAGATTTTCATCCCTGGTTCAAGTCTGGTTTCTCATCCTCCCTTTGCCGTCATTCCGACTTTGTTCATTCCTCCCACTGTAGTTGCGCCACCCCCGCCTTCCCCGCCCTCTCTGTTGCCTGCCTTCACCGCTTCCCCTTTGCCCAACACTGCGACCAGCAGCACCGCTGCCTTCAGCATCACTTGCGTTAACCTCTGTAACAGTGCCTTCTTCCACTTCTACTGCAGGGATTGAAGGTGCTGGTATGTTCACTCTCATAAAGTCAAATGCAACTTGGGCATGTCCCATACCCCATGCCTCGCTTGCTTGTCGAGATATCTCTTCGATCACAGCGAAACGGACATCATGCCTATTCTTTGACTGCCACGGGGCAGCAAATCTGTCCGAAAACGGCCCGTCACAGGTTGTCTCAAAAGCAGGCAAAGCTTCGCTCCTTACCGGATCCCAATATGATTAAGCACTAGTCGCTCAGCGCCTACACGCTTTGCAAATTCCCCTGCCATCACCGGCGTCGAGTGTCCTCTTGCTAATACCTTCTGTCGAACATTTTCATCCTTCCTGCGCGCCTTTGGATCCACAGAGGTAGGTATACATGCATCGGTGGCCTCATGTATCAGCAGCGAGGGTGGAGGTGACTTGAGGAGCGGTTCGATACCCGAGGCGTCATACGTATCCCCGAGAATCGCAATCTTTCGGTTAGGGAAATGTGGCTCTCTGATGATGTACCCAATGCATGGATCTAAAATTCAATACCATGTGACCATTACTGAAGATACCAGCGTTTCAAACAGAAACTAACCTCGATGAGATATAGGCCCTGCATCAACTATCGTGTTTCCACGATGTCCACGGACTACGATGAGTGCTGGCCAAAAGCCTCGTTCATCGCACGAAATATCCAGGCCTGGACATTCGCTGGAGTGCAGAGACTTGGCATCGCAAGGTGTTCGTGGGCATTGAGGTGTAAGCAGCTCGTGCACCGCATACGTGTCTGCAGTCTTGGTGAGCGTCATCGTAAGGATGGAACGGACAAAGGTGCGTAAGCCAGCTGGGCCATAAATTTCAATGCGGGGTGGCTGGATGAAGGCACGACCCATATCAGGCACAAAAAAATCGCTCAAAGGCAAGTTAACTACATACAGGTTTTGCGGGAGGGTGCGCCTCCGAACCATCCACGATGGTCGGTGGAAACAGGATATGACGCAAAAAGGGTACGATACCCATGACATGATCAGCTGCAGCAAGCATGAAGCACGTCAATGAGAGTATGAAAAACGATTATTCTTACCGTGCATGTGCGTCACAAAGAGTTTAGAACCCGGCCGCCCCTCGGGGTGGTCCGAGTAAATGTCACCCATAGCACTCGTTAGCGGCTACCTTTACAAAAACGTACTGTACCACACAGGTACCGCTGATTCGGAAGGCCTGGCCGTCTAAAACTGC
>JBBPTD010000786.1:0-17045 GCA_038093895.1 Boletus aff. mottiae
CTTGAATACTCGTGCTGTATTGTTCAAAGTGCGGAAGATATGGACTGTATCTTTTTCGGTGGAAGTAACAATCTTGTTCTTGACGTCATGATGGATTGGACTAATTGTCTTTCAGCGGAAGATACTACAGCAAAACAGTCATAAATGTACCTTTCCACCGTACACATGAAACGTGTACCTTAAACACACATTTCAGAATTGTATAGTCGGGTTTGGCAGATCCACGTACCCATATTTATGCCCTATTAGAGGATGGTGGTTTAAAATAAATACACATTCATGGCTGATGGCGTATGGCAAACGCTTACTGCGGCACCGAGGGCTATGGCAGCGGCCAAACCGCGACCATCAGCAAACCCACCAGATGCGATATACGGTGTCTTCAGCTCTTGTGCTGCTCTAGCCAACTACAATGGAGAGGTCAGTGGTACAGCAAGTCGTAGAAATTGCGGATCGCCTACCAACACGAGACCGCCAATATCCTCTTCTCCGGGGTGACCCGCACCTTGAGATAGTTATTGAGAAATGAAATGATCCTAAATTAACCCACGCTTGCCATACATTCAAAGCCATCAATGCTAAGGACATCGACACCCAACCGTTCTGCAGACTAGGATTGGATTGGAATCGTGGTGTCAAGACGCCGCGGAAGAGAGAGACAGCTCTATCCAAACCTTTGCATGCCTAATCGTCGTACATTTGTGAATCACGATGCAACCATGGGCCTTGAAGAACCTAACGAGTTTTCCCGCTGGAATCAATTTATCAGGTGCGCCAGAATCTTTGGCAGGATGAAACTCACGGTTGTGCCCAGCAGTCTCGAAAATCCGAACACCCTCCTCAACCGCAGCACGGGCATAGCCTTCATAGTCCGGGGGATTGATAGCAGGAAGGAGGGTGATGTTGACACCAAATGGCTTGTTGGTGGCTGCCCTTGTCTCGCGGATAGCGGTGCGCAGGGCATCGGGGCTGGGCTGAGTGAACGCTGTCAGAATTCCTGGCCATGAATAGCATTAGACATGCAGTGTTGCAGCAGGCTCAACGGACTCACCGAGACCGCCTGCGTTGGAGATGGCGGAAACGAGTGGAGGTTTTCCAACCCTAAAAAGTAATGATTGTCCCCATAGACTATGTGAACATGCAATGCCCATACCATTGCATTCCGCCTTGGACAACTGGTCTATAGGAAGGTGAATGACATTAAGCATATATCAACCGATTTGCCTCTGAGGTACGAGGTACGCACATCCGTATGTGCAGAAGCTCTGTGAGAGGTGTGGTTATCATCTTCACTGGAAGGGCCGCAGAACAAACGGAGGTTGTGTTCTATGTAAGCCGAACACGAGGAAGGAGAACTTTCAAGTAGCTTGCCTTATTTGGCACTGTTGATATCCTTTGATATCAGTGTCACGGGTCCGGCAACAATTTGTGTTCCGGTTAACCGTTCACGGCGTCTTACAGCGGTTTGCGAAACTAATGAGAAACGCATGAGATTTTTGTTGCGTATGCCCAGAAAGGAAATGTGGAGAATGTCAAACCAGTCTCGAGCCATCCATTTTGGGAGCTCCCCGGAAGCTTCTGCTCACCAAAACGTCTGGAGACATCTGGCAGGTAGTCTCGAGCCATTGTTATAGGAAAGATCTGCTTCCCAAGTTCACCTGAATTTTCCTATAATGGCTCGAGACTATCTGGCAGGCGGCGACAAGGGTATCGAGTCACACAGGTCATCCCAATTCATATTTTGAACCTATTACAGTACTGTCACGGTCACTATGGAATGTGGGACATCCATGCTCAAAAGAAGCATCAACTTCAGCTGTGTTCTTACTGCAAAAGGATATAGTGTTTGGCAAACCCCCAATCACCCACTGTCCATTGGTAATCTGCCTGTTGTCGACGTCATATGCTCAATCAACAATGTAGATTAGCTTAGTAGAAAATGATTATACCAAGAGTGTACAAGAAAAACAAACAATGAATTTATTCAAAGGGTTCAAGCTGAAAACCTGACCACCTGCAGTACTTGTTACATTTATGCTTCTTTTTGAAATCGGAA
Organism: Boletus aff. mottiae; assembly: GCA_038093895.1. Classification (NCBI taxonomy): domain Eukaryota; kingdom Fungi; phylum Basidiomycota; class Agaricomycetes; order Boletales; family Boletaceae; genus Boletus; species Boletus aff. mottiae. The sequence continues at coordinate 2,057 of JBBPTD010000786.1, forward strand.
ACCCCCTTCATATAATTACCTTCACTAAATAGTTCAAGGCCTTCGCCAACATCCCTAGATATGCACAATGAGGGCGGTAAAGTAACTGCAAGTGGAGGGCATACGAATGAGTCATAATTTGAGGGTCTGATAGCAGATTTTCACTGCCTAGAGCAATGAAGTGTTAGCTTGCTTGTCAAAAACACAGAAGCAAAAACCCACCTTGATAATCTGATATGTAAACTAGACCAGTAGTATTGACATACTGGATGTGTTGCATGAACACAAGAAATTTGGCGGTCTCATATCCATACTCTCCTGGATCTTGTATGAAAGGTGAAGGATTGGAGTTATGAACAAACTTCGTGAACGTTGGTCGCTGGTTACTGCTGCTAGATTTGATGTTGATGTTGATCAGCTCCTCAGCCAAATAGACACCAGTGACTGAGCCAGGTGTGGATTTCAAGGACGTGCCAGCCTGAGTGTGCTGTGGTTGATCAGGAGTAGAGTTGGTTGCCTCGGTATATGTCAGCAAGAGTGCTGCTTCCACAAAATGAACTTCTGGAATGTTGAATGGCGGTGGTTCAAAAGCTTCAGCAACACAATGATAGATGTAATTGTACATGAGATTGAGAAGTGCCTTGGCCCAATAGAGACAGCTGGCTTCACGGAAGAGTTTACTTGACTCTTCCACAAGTGAGAGTTGTGCATTCCCAGTACTTGTTGACAAGTATGGCTGCTTGAGCACAATGGCCTCATTGGGTTGAGATCTGAGACTGCAGGCCCTAAGGGGGTTGAGAGTGATCTGGGCTAATCAAGCAACCTTGAATGTATTGGTGCCAAGGATATGCTTCTTGAAGCAAGAGAAATGAAGGGTGGCTGGATAAGGCTTGATGCTTTCTATGTCAAATGTGACCTTGCCAGCTATCAGTTCAGTGATGTCGCAAGTTGGAATGGGATAGAAATCCACACATTCAACCTTCTGTTTCAGGACTAGTGAATGTCAGGTGGGATTGAGCAAAATTGGTAGTACTACCACTTACCTGTCTGTACATCTATATCCATAGCCCTGCCAGACAGGAGGGCTTGCTTGAGGTCATCCCAGTTGGGGATCAAAGTGGTACTGTGCTTTTTATAAGGTGGAGAGTGAGTGGTCACACTCGAGATGCTGCTTGTCTGTTGGTGGCAGTGTTTTCCAGCCATAGAAATACCAGACACTGGTCCAGTTATGGCTGAAGTGTTTGGAGGGAAAGGAGTTTTCAGAGGAGTGGCACATGCTTTCCCCTTCCAACAGAGCAAAGCACTGGCAGTCATGGTTGGGGTCATAGATGCAACCAGATTTGCAGATGGATGTCCAAGACTATAAGAGAGCAGCATATTGAGAAGGTCTGAATCGTCAGTGGATGTTGATGTAGCCTGAGCGGCCTGAGAATCTCTGTTCAACTCCAGCTCTGTGGTGGCCCCTTCGACAGCAGGCTTAGGTACTTGAGAGGATTGAACTCCAAGGCTGGCCTGAAACTCTTCCATCTCAATCCATTGATGTTCAGGTACAACCACATAAACAATGAATTTCTTGCCCGATTTGAAAACCATTGCCTTCAAATTCTTGTGAGTAGATGGATGGAGACACTCGTGATAGAAGTAAGGCTGCAAGGGCGGATGTCTTGACAGATCAACCCATTTATCATCACAGACAATAAACTCATCAAACCACCATGGAAATTGGGGAGCATGTGCTTGAATGTGTGGGCCAACGGTGTCGAGCGCGAGTGCAATTATCTTGGAGGCTGTTACACTTGGCCCAGGTGGGGATGAGCATAGCCTCGAAAGACTAAGGCCCAAAGGTTCAAAGAGATAGCGTGCACTTAATGGTAGCACGAAGTCCAAGGAAGACGTTCCACAGAGGAACACTAGGGTTTCAAAGGTTCGAAGGTTCAAGGTTCAGAGCGACTGGTCAAGTGCCAGAAGGAGCTTGAGACAAGAGGATGGATTCAAGGTGTTGATCGAGGAGATCTAAGCTAGAGTACAAGAGATAGGTATAGCGGGTTTATATACCTGGTTACAAGATTTAGGGCAGGCATAACTAGGGGAGGTCATAGAAAGTGATAGAACAGAGCAGAAGATGGAGGAAGTGATCGCTGACAAAGCAAGTGGGATAAGAAGAGTAAATGTGGATGAGTCAGTGATAAGGAAAATAATGTCCACATTGAGGATCGAACAGGCGAGTTCGATGCGAGTACAAGACAAGTACAGGAAAAGCATAAGGTGAAGTCAAGGAGAAAGAATAAGTCGTAACAGAGGCAGTGATTAGTGCATCAATGCTTCCCAGCCCCTCACATATGGTCTGCAGAAGATGTGAGATTCGTCCAACAATTTAAGAGTGAGAATATGACATACCCCAATTGGATCCCCTCAAATTCCCTTCCTCCTGGCAATCTCATGCAGTGCAGAGATATTGAGGGTGATCGTCTCGGCTGTCGGGAAGTGATGTGCAAGGTGCACCCAGTGATCATGTTGATAAGTATATTGAAGATGCTGTCTTCCATACCCTGAGGCATCTGCTGGCAAAGCCACACTAGCTATGGAAGAACTTGTGGGAGTTGGGACTTGGAAATGTGGGCCTCCAAGTTGCAATGGCAGAGTACTGCTAGGTGGCAGCATAAGGTGTGCAGCATGTGCTGGCACTGCTGGAGATGGCCTTGCCATTTGATAAGACGAACCCAGCTGTTGAGAACTGTGTCTAATCTCACCCAGGCCCAGACCTGTCACTACATTGGTCATTGCAATGACAGCAGGTGGATTCACTGTGGCTGCAAAATAATATTTGAGCTTAAGCTAGGAAATCAATCAATCACTTACAACTAGATTGTGATGCACTCACAGCTTGATGAATGGTTGATGGATCAGGTAACACTAATGATAAGATGAGATTAGATATCTGATAGCCTAATTCAAAATGGAAAGATGTGCACCTTGCCATCCGAGTCTTCTGCTTGACATCACAGTTGTTGCAGGTTTGCATCTATAGTAAGCATAACAAGCAATGCAGACATTCCTGCCTGGTTTACCAGGGTCTAGAGGTGTGATGTAGAAACAAGGATCACCTCGTCAGATGAGTGTACCACAAACTGGCCGCTCACAAGGTCGGTCATTCTTGGCGACAGCCTCCTCAGTGAATTTGGTAATAAGATGGGGGGCAGACATATAGTAGGGTCAAGTGGTATCGTTAATTGTCATTGTCAATGCTGCTATTTAAATGGCAGTCACAGCTGCTGCTAGTGGTTGCATTCATAGTAGTATCTAAGTCTGAGTAGTAGTGTCACGACTCGGCTAGCTGACAGCCGACTTCGGCTCCAATCAGCTTAAGTGGCAGTTCAGTCTTGCATGGCATTGGGGCCGATTGTATCAGGCTAGCTCCGTTCGGCTAGCTGTTAAAGTCATCTCCAAGCCGATAATTATAAATACTCAGCTTAAGCCAACTGGAAGTCGATCGAAGTCGATCGAAGTCGTTACATGTAGTCGTTACATACAGAAAAAAAAAACAAAGACTACCATAAAACAAAGGAAATCCAAGTCGTAGTTGAACAACACCCCCCAACCAAATTGAAGCAGCTGAACCTCAGAAACAGGTTACACAGACGAGGAATGGAACGTTCTGGTCTGTCAGAACCTATATACTAGGACCTAGGTGTGGTGGTGGCAGCCAAGTGGCTAGATCACAAACGTCCACCAATTGTGTTAGATATGGTAAAGGAACATGAGAAATAAATGACATATATTCGTTTGGGTGTTTGGCCCACTGGCGATGATTGAGCGACTCCAGACAGCCGTTTGCGACTATGTGGAGGCAGAGTGCAGGGAGTTGCAGCATTGCGAGCAGTGGAAGAGGCGTGGTAGTGTTGTCTGGACCATGTGGTCCAATGTCGGGGTGTGATGGTGGTGGTGGGGTGTTGCTTGTCAAACGGACAGGCTCGTGGAGACTGAGATCATGTGAGACTGAGGATGAATCAGATGTTTCAGCATGGAGAGCTGCCAACATTGACTGTATGTAATCATAATTGGGCTCTTCTGTAAAGGAAAGTGCTCGAGTGTAGGTTAGCAGGGTGGCGAGCTCTTGGGGCAACCCACTACATAGCAGCTTGATTGGAGTCTTTTGCTTCCATTGAGTATCGACGAAGATTTCGTCGAGTGAGAGGTTATCCACGGAAGTGAACTGTGTGACAAAAAAATGAGGAGATATGCGAGAGATTCTAAATCATCACGACGGCCGAGCCGAGCTCCCAAGTGACTGTTGATCGATGTAAAAGCAGGAGTTCCAGTGGTGCGGTCGGTGTGGACAAAGAGAGAGTGTTTGCCAGTCATTGAATCACAATATTGTTTGGTGATTCCGAAGTCGATGAGGAAGATGGTACGAGCGTTGTCACCAAGGCCTGTCAGGATGTTCTGTGGCTTGATATCAGCGTGGATGTAACCGTGGTCATGTATACACTGTAGACGAGAGAGCTACAGAGGCACTCACAATGAGCACTGAGCCACAGTTGTCTTAAATGGACTTACTAGTTGCTCTGCAAGATGAGCGATTGTGTGGATGTGGAACCTTTTCTGTTTGTGAATAAGATCATGTAATGAAGGGCCAAGGAGATCTAGAACCAATCCTTCATAACTGGCCTCTCTGCCAAACCAGTGAGCCTTGGGGATTCCTTCACTGTGCTCGAGTTGCTTCAGGATCTGGTATTCACGCTCCACAGACGATTCTCCATCGAGAGAAAGTTCCAGTTTGATTACATAAGACTTCTGAGTGAAAATGTTCATTGCTCAGTATACATCTGCTGGGAGGTACTAATCAGTCGCCAGCACGAGCGGCAAGCCTTACCACTAGATGGGATCAATGGATGGAACCTACCATATGCTCCTGAACCAAGTTGCTCCTTGATTCTGAATCTTCCGTCAATGCAAACTGGGACAAGACTCTGACTCATCCTTGAAGTGGCAGTACTTCTATTTGAGGATTCTGAGCCACCCAGGTGAGGAGACTTGGTTGCTGGGATTTGGGTGGTTGAACATTGGTGGGTCTTTCAGTGCAGGTTTGTCGCGTGGCCCGTGTGTCTTTTCTAAAACTGCTTCAGTGTTTCATGTGCTAGTAAGTCAGATGAAGGCTTCAGAGCTTCCCTGGCTTCCTTGCCTTCTCGTGGGATCACTCTCACAGTTCACTATCATGACCAATGGCTAATCAACCTTTTGACAGTCCTGCGACTGTTTGTAGGTGAGACATGTGAACCAGTGACTCCAAAACGGTCCTTTCATGTCACAAGACTCGCTATGGCGTGCTGATGGAGCAAAACCAGCAGGCTCTACTAGTCCAGCATTCATCATACATATAAGTTCTTGAAATCATACCTTGACAGCCGCTTGACTTCTACTAATGCCTCCCCGCCAAGGCAGCTGAGCACAATGCTCAGACCCCCAACCCCCTCAACCTGTGGTTCAATATACCCGTCTTCCTCATCTTCCTTGCCATTATGTCCATTCAGACAATGAACATGAAGATGCAGACCCAGTGCCAGCGATTGCGCCTCGTAACCCTTGTGAAAATGAAGAATATATTGACATTGAAACATACGGTGAGTCAGATGGTGATGACAAACCTGGGGAGGTCCCCATACCACAAGTGAGGGCGCCTTGTGCTCGGGCTGGAGAGGCCAGCCAAGATACACAACGTTCAACCACTAACACAATTGATCCCCTCGAGTCCATACATTTGACGACAGAACACGCTAGAGACGTTCACCACTTCTTTGAAAAGAAAAAAGGTGAAAGTGCGATATGTATTTTTTGCAGGTATGTAGTTGACTACACATGCATCAATGACACTAATGATCGGTGTAGAGATTGGAAGGCTTCGGACCCAGAGAAATTCCCTGACCACACCTACATCTATAGTCCCAGAACTGCAAACTCTGGCCTTTGCGGGCACATCGAAAAGTATCACATCCTCCTTTTCCTCAAACAGGCGGAGAAACACGGCTGGCCAATCCTCATCAAATCTGTTGAGAGCACATTCAGCATGGGGTATACCTACAGGACTCTACACAACACTCTCAGCCAACCAGGTGTTTCCATTCGTCGTCTACCTCCCGCTCCTACCCCTGCACCAGATGATGTCCATCCCCCACAGGCAGGATCAGATCCATCCTCAACAGACAACTTACCTGAATTCTCATCCTTGATGCTGGCTCGTTTCCTCATGAGATTCATTGTCGTTAATGACCAGGTATGTAGTACTTATTCGTCCATCAGATCCTAATGTTCTTTGTAGTTGTTACAACTCACCTCGGCAACTCCTGGTTGCACCACTCTTTTCTTTTCTCTAAAGCCTTCCTTTGACCGCCTCGTCATTGGAAACCTTGTCCCCTTGTCCCCTTGTCCCCTTGTCTCCTCATCCCCGTCTCCCCGTCCCCTCACCCTCGCCCCCTCGCCTTGTCCCCATAGATCTCCTTAGACTTCCTCTGGACTTGTACGTCGTCTTCTTCTTTGTTCCTTGAACTCTCGCCTTGTCCTCGTGTTCTCTTGTCTCGGACCTTGTACCCATATCTCGGGTTCCTTCGTCTTCTCTTCTCTTTGATCCCCGCCTCTCTGTCTTCTTCACCTCATGTTCTCTTGTCTCGGACCTTATACCCATATCTCGGGTCTCTTCATCTTCTTTACCTCGTGTCCTCTTATCTCGGACCTTGTACCATTGCCTTGCCTCTCTATCTTCTCTTCTTCTTGATCCCCGCGTCTTTGTCTTCTCTCGAACTCTGTACCACTATCTTGGTCTACCTTAAGCAATACCCCCTTAGGGTGGACGTCTCAGCTCATCTTGGTCTACCTTAGGGCTTATGCCTGAGGGTGGACATCCCAGCTCCCCTATGAGGCTGCCCACCAAGGCAGGCCTTGTACTCGAACCCTTGTCCTCGAACTCACTCACCGCATGTTGTCCCCTTGATCCCTCCCCGTCACCTATGAGTCGGGATGTCATCCCTGAAATGACCCTTCCGCGAACCCGGCACTCTCCCCTGTCCTGGAGATGACTCAGCGACCGCCCTATCCTTGAACGACGCATGCTGGTGTAGTCTTATCCTTGTCTTCGCCCCTCGCTTGATCACTCTGATCCTCACTGTCTCTTCGCATCCTCCCTCGTCCTCTGCAGACCCATCTTCCCCTGCGATCCCTAGTCTTCCACTGCTGTTTGCAGCATCCATCCTTCGCAGGATATGCTTTCCTTATCCTGAATCTTTACTTATCATCGTATGGGCTCTTACTTACGCTTCTCTCCATACGATACTTACTTAGCCTCCTCCGCCCCCCCCCCTGAGTCGGTTACCGATACCGTTCCTTGTATCTCATAACTCTGAACTCTTCGTATACATGAGTTGCATGTACCTAGCTTGTACCCTAGCTTAGGTTTACCTTCGGGTGGACACCAATGTACTCTTGTACCATCATCTCTGCCTCTCCTCGCCATCCACCCTAGCAGGCCAGCTCCTTTGAACTCCCTTCATTCGTGATTATGCGTCTCTTCATCCCTGAGGAAACCTGCCCTCAACCCCTTGTTCCCTTGAACGTGTGGTCAACCTGCTGGCTAAGGTTCCACTTCTGGTCTCCACCAGCCGTCGCCGCTACAGTGGACCAAGTCGTAACAGTAGTCAATCAACGTTATCCAATGTCCAGAATTCAGACAGCTGCTCTGATTACTTCGACCTGGACTCCGAGATTCGGACATACCTCAAAGATCGAAGATGTGAGAGCTAATCTTGGAGGCATGGCGAGAGTACTTCTGGGTGTTGAAAGGTGACCTTGTGGTGAGATCATAATGAGATCATCTCGGACATTGCTTAATGTTGTGTTTTAGCACACAGAGGGCCAGATCTCCTGCATGGCCGATATCTGGTCTGACAAGATGCGACAACAATTCTTAGCTGTCACCGCCCATTGGATTGACCAATCACGAAATGGAACACTTCAAATGAGGGCCGCACTACTTGCTTACCATCACATTCCTGGGAGTCACACTGGCGAGTATATTGCTGAGAAGTTATTCCGGATCCTCCATTGAGCGGATATCTGCCATAAAGTGAGTCTCTTCGAAGCCTGACAAGACAGATTATTTATTGACAACTTTTTCTCTTCAGATCGGACACTTCACGCTCGACAACGCAGCAAATAACAATGTAGCTATGCACAAATTATCAGAACATCTTGCATCCCATGGTATACGCTTCCCCACTGACGAATGCCGAATCATGTGCCTCCCTCACATCCTCAACACCTGCTCGAAACATGTCACCGAAAAATACTGTGAAATGGACTTCTTTGATGTCGCCGATGAAGACTGGATTAATGACTCTGGTGAGCTGATTGACAAGGCCACTTATGTTGAAGCACTCAGCTGAGACCCCATCAACCATGCGCGACAAGTTGTCAAGTCCGTTCGTGCATCCAATCTTCGCCAGGAAGCATTCAAAAGCACGATTGAGAATGGCAACATGATGAACCTATGGGTCAATGATGATGGAGAACACGCGGACCTCCCACAGCATGAGCTGCTACAGGATGTCAAATCTCGTTGGGATTCCATTTATGCAATGGTCTTCCGCTTGTGGGAGCTGCAATTGGTATGTGATATCTTCCACAATCAGCTTGTGCTGTCATATGACCTTATCAAGGCCATTGATTATTTCTTCAACTTACCCACTCAGCGCGACATTGCCGACTTCAAGCTCGCAGCAATAGAATGGTTCATCCTGCAAGATATGGAACTGATTCTCAAGGTATGAGTGTTACAATGGTAATCTCACTCACGAGCAACTACTGACATACGTTCTCTTTTAGATCCCACACCTTTCTCAAGAAATGATGTCGTCAGAAAGTCTTCCTATGTTAGGCGATGTCATTCCCTCATTCGAACTTTTCATCCAGCAGTGGGAGTTGTTGGCCCAGAAGATTCAATGCTGTGAGCCTTTTGTTCGCCCCAGCTTAAAGTGTGCAGAAGGGTACTATGACCATCTCCACAAGAACAAGTCATATATCATTGCCATGCATAAGTAAATGATTACCCAGGGTCACAGATTATAACTAATCTATATTACCAGTCGTCAATCCTCAAATTCGATTTTCGCACATTATGAACAACTGGTCACCCGAACAACAAGCCATGTCAAGGAAAACAGTGTTAGAACTGGTGCGTGTCCACTCGCATCAGTCTAACTCTCTAACTCTCTAACTCTCTTATTGTAGATGCAGTATAAATCCTCGGTGCAAACTACGACTGTGCCGACGGATGCAGGGTCTGCCGTTCCCCGGGGCTGGGGTCACTTGTTAGCAGCAAAATTCAGGATCACATCACCCAGCAATCTGGGTTCTGGTGCTGCTACTCTGGTCAGTATCGAAGAAGAACTGAACACATACCTCAGGGTTCAAATACAAACTAACACAGATCCAATTGTATTTTGGCAGGTATGTCAAATGACATTGTGGATTCATGGACGGGTCACAGGGGTAACAAAACATTTAGATTTCACAAACTGCCTATCTGACTTTGTTCCGCATTGCCATGGATTACCTGCCAGTTCAGGCCTCTTTGGTACCATCCGAGAGAGTATTTTCATCTGGGTCAGAAACGATAACAAAGCGGCAAAACCGCATCAGCCCCACAATAATGGAGGCCCTTCAAATGACAAAGTTTTTCTTGAAGAAAGATCAGCTTAACTTCACACAGGGTTGGGCCATACACGTGCAGGACATGATTCAGGACGAGTTTCCTGATCAAGATATCTTGGCAAGAGTCGTTGATGCAAATCAGACTGGCCAGCATGATGAAATCATGGACCAGATCATGGTGTTAATCACAGAAGAGGAGGATGGGGATGAGGAGGACCTTGAATAATGCTTGCAACTCGGATGTATGTAGTTATGCTGTCCCTTAACTAGCCACAAATTCGATCATCTGTTTTCATGCACAAGTACTGAGATACGCTGACGTCAGGATGGCAGGCGCTACCTATATTGGGTGACTTAGATGGGTGGTTCCTTCATCCTCTTCCTTAACACTCCCCCAAACTGACCTCCTCTCCTCCTCCTCACCCGACACCTCTTTTCTTTTTCTTTTTCTTTTCTTTGCTTTTGTGCTCTATTGTGCATTGGGACGACAACACCTGTTCCCTGTTGATTTCACGTAAGTTGCCTCCAACAATTGTCAAGTGTCTCCTCACTCACTATATAGGTCCCCTCATATTCCAGTTCTTTTCATCTTTGCATTTTTACGACACAATGGAGTCTACCCTCCTCAAGCACTCCTGCAGCCCCACCTTCATGGACGTCCCCTTCACTTATGACTCCCTCTCAAACCTTGACCCTTATCTCCAGTACCCCCAGTCTCCCTACAGTGTCTCGACCATAGCCTGTATGTACCTTTTATATCTTATTGCCCTATGTGGCTCACCTCTCCCAAGTGCCAGGTCCCTCATCTTCATCTCCCTGTCTTGACTTCAACACCCTCAACTTGACTAACACTGTCACCAAGTACTTGTACACCCCCTCCGCCAACTACACCACCACCTCCCCCGGTCGTCCCTACACCCCTCCCGACAATGGCATCTCCCCCCCTGCCATCTACAACCTTAGCAGTGGCAAGCTCTCTTCCGATGGCCTCACTTCTGGCAGGCACAGCCACGGGAGTGGCACTCACTCTCCTTCTTCCATCCATAGCGTTCCATACGCATCTGTTCCTCAATCTCATCACTTCAATCTCATCACAGCACCCGCTACTCGTTTGGCAGCAAAGACCCCGAGACGAAAGTCCCACAATGATAATTCCAACGAGGACAATGATGAGTTCCAGCCTGCGATCACAGCTGGAAACATGACCAATGTCCACTGTGAGACCATTCGTCATCAGCACATTGAGTCAGAGCAGAGGCATCGTGAAGAGCTTCATGACGATTACTGCCGGCTCAAGGACGCCTCCCTGTCTCCAACCAGAAGTCAAGCAAGGTTTCCCTCCTTGACTGTGCTACCACCCACATCAAGTATCTTGAGATGACCGCCCAACAGCTTCAGATGAGGCTCCAACAGGCCGAGAACGAAGTTCAGCAACTCCGCACATGAACATCACCCCATTCATATCTACAACCTTGTCTCACATGCGGTGCAGTGTTAACGAGGCTTTGATGCTTGGCACTGCTGAGCAGAGACATGCTGCAGCTGCCACTGCCGTTGCAGCAGTGTCACAGCAATCACAGTCAAGCTTTTGATTGTTGACCTCATCCTGGACTTAAAAACCTCCCCACGTCGTCAGTTACATTATCTCTCATGATTTATTATTGCAAAGATGACTCGCATGACTGGAATACCTGCCTGGATCGCAGGTCGCATTTCTACAATGGACACTTAGCATCGCATTTTTTTATTCTGCATTTTTTACGACTCCATCATCGCAGTGTGTCCCTCAGGTCATCTGGCCACACCATCTCTTGGTCCCTCTCTGGTATCCTTGGTTCAAAGACAATTGGCTGTGCCACCTCCCTCTCAGATCTGCCAATCAGCTCGATGATTAGCCTGTGGCTAGCTGTCAACTAGATAGCCTTCAGATCTCGATGAACATTGGACATCCCAGTCTCGGTTGATGGAAGATACGACAAGACACTGATGCAAGACTGCGGCATTGTGTGAGGCGCTTGCGCCGCTTATGATACCTGCACATCCATCTTGTTCTCAATCTGCCCTCTGTTGCCTTCCTGTCCCAGTTCCATTCAGTCCATGCGTGCTTGTAGGCGAACGACCCCTTAGTTGGGGTTCCATGCCTTGCACGAGCCGATACACCAGCATCATCTCGACTCCATGTCTTCCTATTACCATGGCTGGTTTACTTAGCTGTCAGCACGTACCTGACCAGGACTGCACCCACATGCATTACCTTTTTATTACGCCATGATTTATATGCACGCAACCCCCACCCTCCAGTAGGCGACTGATCATTGTTTGCTTTACACCGTTCCTCCTTCCACCCAGACCTGTCAGCGAGATGTCAACTGTGCCTCTTATCTTGCTACATTGCTGCTTTTTGACCACACTACCACCCATGTCTGCACAACGTAGACGAGGTTCAGCGACTTAGCCCTAGGGAAGTGTTCCTTTTCTGCCAGCTGTACATACTTGTATGTAGGCTAGGTACACATAATATCCATCTTTTGTCTACCACCCAACTCACTGAGTATAGGTATACAGTATGTTGTGCTTACAGTGCCTCAGCTGAGACTCAGCTGATCAACAAGCCATGGCTTCGGTACCTGAGTCATGACTTGCAAGCCATGTGGGAAACAAAAGGCTTGGCACCATGATGGCCTGGCAAACCGGTATCAGCTAATGGCTCTGAGCTGGCGGCAAGCTGAAGTTGCGGTCACACTAAGTCCAAGCTTACAATCCAGTATTCTGAGCAGACACAGTTGACGACAGAAAGGCAAACCTAGTGTGGACAGTCAATGGCCACAGCCCACGCAGAAGTCTGCCACTTGTGTCCTTCAAGAACCAAGAATCAAGAATCATCTTCCAAAGATTGATAACACTATTCCTTAAAGCTCAAGCTAGTAGTGTTGTTTATCCATGTGGACGACATGTGTACATCTTCTTGACTGCATGATGATTCTACATAAAGTGTTTGCACCAGGTGGGCCTCAGGGCCTCAGGGCCTTCCTGCCAGTGAGCACCCAACTTCCAACTCAGAGTTGCAGATTCAAGCATGCCAAACCAGTGGAAACCCACTTGTGAGTCATCAATGTTTATCACAATGAGATGTTGATGAACTTGGACACTCACTGTCAAACACTCTAGCCCCATTAGAACTCATTGAACCCCATATCAAGAGACTATGGCAAACATGCATGAGTGACAAACAAATGATCATGGAATTGCAGAAGCATTTTGTTGAAAAGTCGTGTGCTGGGAACGGAGTGCGAGCGACGTGGGATGGAGCAGCAGTTGTTGTTCGCGATAATGGACAATGTACGGTAATACAGATGGTGGCAAGATAAACAAACTTGGTACTGTACAGTTTATTAGGTAAGCGGTAATATAATGTGGTGAACAATTCTATTCCAACACATTTTGATACCAATCAGTATGGACTTGGGTAAATAAATCACCCATATTTCTCCTAAGTGATGAACTTGACAGTCTATCCATAGGCGAACAAAGTTTATTGAGATTCAGGAGTAGCTAGGTCTGCTCCACACTCGAAAGCAGAGCCACACTCCTGTCACAATCCATATTTCTCCTGACTGGTCTAGCTCTGGCAGAGGTCTGGAGGTGTCAAGGTAAAGGTGTATCAGAGCTATTTGAGGTTACGAGTCAAGTCCGAGTTTGATGGACTGAAGTCTATTCGGATAAGGCACATAGGAGGTGCTGATGTGGGTTACTGACTAGCAGCGATGCCTGGAGTTGTCGGAGGGTGGAATGACCAGAGGAGCGGAGTTGTTGAGGACATCGGCACAGGACTTATGTGTCATGCCCTTGCTAGATTCACTGGTCCTTGTATTTCGGAGGTTTGGGTGAAGGTTATGAAGGGGTGTATATAGACAGAGGGTTGGGTATGATAGACGAGGCTATGAATAGTAAGGCAAGGAGGTCAGATGAGATTAGGATAGTTTTGACAAGATTTTTGTACTGAAGGTACAACAGAATAAGTACAGGGGATTATATACTGTAGAGACCCAGAGGAATTCTGGGTCCAAAGCTACTGTGCGAAGGCAATGTATATAGAGAGAGAATGATGATCAACAGAGCATGGAACACAGCTGGGACAGGCTGTACTGATTGACAGGTAAAATGCAGCCTATAACCAAGAGAGGTTAATAAAGGAACAAGTCCAGAGTTGCAACTCTGTGCATGTCCAATGAATCTCCTGTACAAGTCCAAGGTTTTCTGGATAGGGGTTAAGGAGTTGATTCCTGGAGAACAACTCCTAAGGGTGGAGAACAACTCCTAAGGTGGAGGTGAACTCCTAAGGGAGTTCATCAGAGGTTTGACCTGGAGTTGGTTGGAGATGTATGGAGGTGTATGGAGGTGTATGGAGGTGTACAGAGGTGGCCAAGTAGGGGTTGGAATGGGATATGACAACTCCTGAGGGTATTCATGAGGTGATGATCAAGTTGTGTGAGGCATATCCCAATGCTGGGATACATGATATGACCTCCCTTCTTTTCCATGAATATAAATTGTTTGTCTCAAGGTAGCTTTGTATTTGCTTGCTCTGTCATGAACAAGAACTCACTGATTTACAGACATGTGGTGGAAACATATTTCGTCACCTATGAAGTTCACCTGATAAGGCAGCGGAAGGCTAGACGGCTTCAACACCAGCAATTTTTGGCTGCAGGTGTGAATGACATTTGGGCAGTTGACCAACACAATGTTGAAATCTGGGTATTCACTTTCTGCTCTTCTATTCCATAACCCAGATTCTAGACCTGATTACATCAATGGTCCAGACCTTCGGACAATAGGTTCAAGTACACTATCACATATTACTCATCATATGACATCATAGATAACTGCCATTATTGCTATTGGCTATAGATAGGACTCTTATCATTCATGATACGATATGACTCATTTCTATCTCTTATCTTTACCTACCCTGGAGTAGAGACATACAGGTACAAATAATACCTGAACACTATATAGAGGAGAGCTCACTCTGTATCGCTCTCCTCAGTTCTTATACTCTCTCTTATACAAGCATCTCCTCTTTGCTTCTATAAAACTCCTCCGCTCCTCAAGCTAGCAACCTCTATCCTCAGACCTAGTGAGTACTGTTGAAATCTGGGTATTCGCTTTCTGCTCTTCTATTTCTATAACCCAGATTCTAGACCTGATTACATCAGTGGTCCAGACCTTCAGACAATAGGTCCGAGTTCACTATCACATATTACTCATCATATGACATCATAGATAACTGCCATTATTGCTATTGGCT
>JBBPTD010000787.1:0-17044 GCA_038093895.1 Boletus aff. mottiae
TTGACGACCTGGCTCTTCAGGGCCACATAACACATGCATACGAACACGATGCGGAGTCGTTCATATGGGCCCTGATCTGGATCAGCCTTCGGTATGACGATGGCAAGCTTCGTAAGCACGGTCGACCGTTGGACGCATGGCTGAGAGTCGATGCCGTTGGGTGCGGGGAGAAGAAGACCCGCTTTTTGTATCACAAGGCAGGCCGTCAGGCTCTTGTTCCTGGTAAAGGCCATGAAGAGAATTGGAAGTTGGGCAACAAGTGCCTCGGTGCCTTGAGGACGAATGCGGCTCGCGTCGAATCATTGCTGGAGGGTCAGGATCCCTTGTTGGAGATTGATACCGCGTTTAGGAGGTATCTCAGTGACCCAGTTGGTCCGTTCTTAGAGGTCAAGGTCGTCCTCCCGGAAGCGCCGTCAAGAGAGCCAGGAGGCGGACCAGAGGAGGAGTGGGAGTTGGTCTCCACTGATACAGAGTACTATACCTGATAAACTCTCTGAGCCATTCAAACAGGCATTTGTTTCGTAGATCGCTTCATGTAAATGCGCGGAAGATACAACATAACCGCATATAATATAACAAACTAAGTTTCCCTCGATGAGCATTGTTGGCAGAAACCAGCTGCTTCTGCTATGAACTACCAGTGCAGTGGCGATGGGAGCAGGTCAGATATAGAAAGTACAAAAAAACGTGAAGATCAGGTGATCCGTAGAATTCATTCTGAGCGATGGGAATAACCTCCCCCAAAAGGTAAGTCCAATTTAAACTCCGATAAGTACGGACTGCCAGAACGCTTCCGAGAACAGCATTGGGGTTTGCATCCAAAGATTGACCCAGAGTTTGGTCCTCAACCATCATCCCACAAGACGACCCTCACTGGTGACGAGGGTGAAGAGGTCGACGTCACGCTCGAGCTGTCAGACAAGGAACGGGTATCGCACTACGGTTTAAACAGTCGGGCTACAAACCTGTTCTCTATCAAGAGCGACAAAGTCTCCTGGGCGGAGGCCACACGCACGAGCGAGCCCGATATCTTGAAGAGAGAGTATACGAGATCGCATACGATAAGGACATCGAAGGACACGTGCCGGTTATGTTGTGGTACAAATCATTCGAGGAGACATCCACCGCCAAAGTTCGGCAGCGCCTCGGCCTCAAGACTGAAGGAGCTCGTGTGCTGTATACGATCATTTTTCGAAAATTGAGACCCATCACTGAACTCACCGGGCGCGACTTCCTGCTTGCATGGTGGGAGACGGTGAAGTGTGAGTCATGTCTGACGCCTGTATTCGGACCAGCTTGTTCATTTTGCTCAACCAAGGTCACCTCGCCCTGTGGAAAAACGATGTTTACCACCGAGACATCAGCGCATCAAATCTGATGTACCGTACAGTCAATGGGAAGATTGTGGGTGTGTTGAACGACTTCGACCTGGCGTCAACCGAAAAGATGGCTACTGGAACTGAACGCACCGGCACGATCCCGTTCATGGCGTTGGACCTCCTTGAAGACGGCGCGCTTGAAGGACATGTAAGCCATGCATATAAATACGATGCGGAGTCGTTCATTTGGGTCATGATCTGGATCTGCCGTCGGTATGATGACGGCAAGCCCCGCGAACATGGTCGACCGTTAGACGCATGGCTGAGAGTCGATGCCGTTGGGTGCGGGGAGAAGAAGACCCGCTTTTTGTATCACAAGGCAGGCCGTCAGGCTCTTGTTCCTGGTAAAGGCCATGAAGAGAATTGGAAGTTGGCCACCGCGTACATCAATGCCTTGGTGATGATCAACGCTACCATCATCACATCGCCGGAGGATCAGGATCCCTATGTGCAAGCTGGTGACGCGTTCAAGGTGTATCTGAGCGACGTTATTCGTCCGTTCTTGGAGATCCCAGCAGATGGACCAAGAGAAGACATGTCCCAGGTTGTTACATCTTACTTAGCTTCGGAATCTGAGGAGTGGGAGTTAGTCTCCACTAATGCAGAGTAGTTTAGCTACTTGTTTGAGACATTTATCACGACAATATCGCTAGCGTTATCGGACAGATAATTGCGTCATTGATACCAAACATATAATCTGGCACTTGAAATTTAGCCCATGATAAGATGTAACAACATGACGAGGGCTTGATCACATAGATTTGATCTTTTTTGGTGGCCTAAGCAAGCCGAGGCACACGGCTGACCTTTCCACTTTACCAGATATTCATCACGTCCTCTCCGACACCGATGATCCAAAACTTCTTCTACCTCAAGCTCTACATGGTCTCCGAAATCGATTGGAGGAGGATCGGGAGCTTTCTGGAAGGACGAGGTTGGAGGAGAATAGGGGTGGAGTAAGGAAGTATGAAAGACGGAAGTTGGAGTCGATATGCTCGTAAACCGACTTTTCGAGAATCATTATTATCATTCCACAGAGCGCCTTTGAGATCAGGATCTAACATCGCGCTGCAGAACTGCAGACTCGCAGGGCGTCGCTCGTGATGCTTGTGGGCATTGACCGGAGCGGGCCCAGGGCCCAGCTCAGATCGACAGCTGGACTTAGCCAGTGACTCGGTGATCGCTATGTATCAACTTGTCTCAAAACGCCCCACCCGCTGGCGTAACGCCACTGGCACCAAGGCTAGCGACATCGACACCCCAGGGCTCAAGGAGACCGACTGGTATCGGCCAGTAGAGGCTCGACCCTCTAGCTCGTGGCATGGACACTGTCATTGGGACTGTCATTTTGTTAACATTGCCTTCAAAGTGCTGACTTCATGCAGACACGTTCAACAGTACCGCGTCAGCTTTTACTGGTGATGACATGGTGTTTCGAGGTGACAGTTACGACAAAGTGGGCAAAGGGTTTAAAATGGTCGTCATGCGAAACTGCAGCGTAACCACCATAGCTAGGTCCCTGGACCCTGGAACAAGTTGACGCCGTTCAAACATCGTGCTTTGCACCTGTTTTGCATTCGCGTTCACTATGAAGGGTCTCAAGAAATCTTTTGTGCGTATCCCAGCCACCCTCCATGTTCGTTACCTTGACTTTCTGCACAGCTCAGGAAGAATTCTCAGGACTCTGCGTCTGCAAAAACAAAGGACTCGAGATCACAGCCTGCACCTGCCACTGCCCCACCTCCACCCCCAAACACCGCCACGCCGCCCCCCCGCCCCGTCTCCACTGTCCAAACTCTCTCGGCACCGTCCGTCAACAATGGCACCAACCATTCCCTCCCCGCTCAATCAAAATCCTCCCACAACTGCGCCCCGCCACCCCAGTCATCCACACCTGAGCGTAGATATAATCCAGTCCAGTCCTCCCCGATCCCTCCCATTGTTGTTGTCAACTCGGATCCCGCCCTTGATCCCGCCCCCCGATCCGGCCAATTCGGCTCTCCGGAGCGCACTTCTTTGGGCTTGAATATTCCTGGCTCCAATGCTACTCCCGCACGCCCTAGTACCCTCAATCGTCTCCTCTCTGGCCCTCGCGACACTATCCCCATCGTCGGACAGTCTCCTCGAAGGCAACGGAGCAGCCGCATGATCGTCAATGAAAGATTTGAGATCGAGCGACTTGCGCCATTTACTGGTTTGTTTCTTAGCATCTCCCACCCCATCATGTTTTCACCATACTCCATCAGAGGTACCTCCTTCAGAAAGATCTCAGCTCTTCATCAAGAAGCTGGGCCAATGTCGCATATTATTCGATTTCAACGATGCCAGCGCGGAGCTCAAAGGTAAACAAATTAAAGCCCAGACTTTGCACGAAATGCTCGAGTACATCACCACCCAACGTGGGGTGATCACCGAAGCTCTGTACCCCGAGGTTATGAACATGGTAAGTCTCGACCACTTGTCGGCACCGCCGTAATCGAGGTTCCATAGTTTGCCATCAACCTCTTTCGCTCTATACCCCCTCCCATCAACCCCACTGGAGACGTTTTTGATCCAGAGGAAGATGAACCTGTCTTCGAACTCGCCTGGCCTCATCTTCAAATTGTCTACGAAATTTTCCTTCGATTTGTTGAAAGCCCCGACTTTAACATGAATCTCGCAAAACGGTACATTGATCAACCATTCGTGCTCCATCTTCTCGAGCTCTTTGACTCCGAGGACCCAAGGGAGCGTGATTTCCTCAAGACTACGCTTCATCGTATATATGGCAAGTTCCTCAATCTCCGCGCGTTCATTCGTCGATCGATAAGCAACATCTTTTACCGTTTCATCTATGAGACGGAGAAGCACAATGGAATCGCAGAGCTCTTGGAGATCCTCGGTTCGATCATAAATGGTTTCGCTTTGCCTCTCAAAGCAGAACACAGGACGTTTTTGACGCGAGTCCTTGTCCCACTTCACAAAGTCAAGTGCTTAAAGCTTTATGATCTTAACCTAGCCTACTGCGTTGTTCAGTTTTTGGAGAAGGACCCATCCCTCGCGGAACAAGTTATACTAGGACTGCTCAGGTACTGGCCCAAGGTCAACTCACGCAAGGAGCTCCTGTTTTTGAACGTTGTCGAGGAAGTATTGGACGTCACAGATCCTTCCGAATTCCAGAAAATCCAAGTCCCATTGTTCCGGCAGCTTGCGAGGTGCATCAACAGCCAACATTTCGAGGTGGCTGAGCGGGCATTACGCTATTGGAGCAATGATTATGTTGTCAACCTCTTGAGCGACAACTTGGCTGTCCTGTTACCGATCGTCTTCCCAGCGTTGTATACGAATTCAAGGTTTCACTGGAATCGGTAGGTTTTCCTTTCTCTTCCAGGATGGTTGAATTCGACCGTTGTGCAGAACGATCTATGGGATGGTATGCAACGCTCTCAAATTATTCATGGAAATCAACCCAGAGCTGTTCAATGAAACATTCCAGCAGTACAAGCAACGCATGATCGAGTCGGTATTCTTCTTGCCACTTCCGGCTATCCTGCTCACCAGTTTACTTTCAGTGAGCAACAGCATGCACTTTACCGATATGAACAATGGCAAAAGGTGCGCGAAAAGGCGATGCAAAATGCTGGTGGGAAGCTGCCCGAGGGATTCAGAGAGGTCGAACATGTGCCGCCGCCGCCACCATTCATTGACGAGGACTCGGATATTTTGGAATTGTCAATGGAGTTGAACGCGGTGTCAATTGAAGATGAAGCGCCGGCAGAATTGGACGAGAGCGGTGTTGAAATCGTACCGATGGCGGACCCTGATTTTGATGTTCGTGCATGTAACAAGCAGGTGTAGAACGGGTACTGACAGGCTTTTAGTGCGAATACCCTCGAATGGGGAGCGACCATTCGCCTGTTTCGCAGAGTCCTCATGTCCGGAGTCTCTTGGCAGGTAATCCGTCTTTGCTTTGCGGGTGTAGAGCACGTTCCTAATTAACACTGTCAGTCGATCCGGCCGTAATTCGTGACCTCCAATCCCATCGTCGTCTAGATGACACGACTGGCATTCGATCACATGCGAACGAGGTGTAACCTGGGCCCACGTTACCGACAGACATTTACTTTCTGCATGTTGGCTGCTAGCTGTAAATAGCCGGCGTCCACCGATACTGATGCACCTTTGATGACATTATTCAGCCTACTTCTCCCTCGTTCCATTTGTGCCATCAAAGAATCATTGTACAGTTTTTTTATTCCTCTTCACCTGTAGCATTCCTCGCCCACCGCAGGCCCCTGGTCGACGGCAAGGGAGACACTGACATTTCATACTGGACATGTAATATGTTTCCGAGGATCGTACATAGGGTGGGTCTGTTTAGTGAACAATAGAGAAGTCGACCGAACGATACTTGTGAAGGAGCCTGGTTGAGCGCAAGCTCCGATGTAAGTAGAGCTAATGAGTGTAAATTCCCACGATTCTCCAACTCTCACTTGCGACTTAGTGCCTCTTGAAGGTCGTCATTAGCTTGCGAAAATGAACGACCCATTGTTACAGATGGTCCAGATTTTCCTGCCTGAAATGCAGCTGGGTTCCACTACTACTGTGGGGTCACAAGTTGAGTGCGAAGCCGGAGAGTTGGTAACGAGAAAAACGGATCGAGAGCAAACGCAGGCGAAGACGGCCAAGAAGAGAACTAGGAGAGAGCGACACACCTCCGAGAGTGCTGGCGAGAACTCGCACCATCGCCGATATTCCAAGAAATCGAAGCAAAACAACAACAACAGCGCATACGCGCATCTTCATCCGTTGCAGGACTATCTACATCCCGGGCTCGACGGTACGCCTCGCTTTCAGTTGCATCTACGTTCTCAAATCGATCTTGGATGACAGTGGTGTTCTGCGGAATCAAGTAAGCACTCATGGCCCGCGATACATGTGCAAGCGTGTGTTGAGAAGCTATATGCGCTTGTTTTAGTCCAGGACGTATGTCTGCAGAGACAGGTCATCATTTTGCGAACCCGACAAACCACTTTTGGCGCTGCCTACACCGCTCGGGTAATCTTATTGATCTGACCTTTGAATTGCACATTGACGCACACTGCCAGACATGACTACTACCTTGGTACCTCCCTCTGAAGACTTTTCTCTACCGGACAGATTTAACATTGGATTGGTGAGTCATCCAAGAACGCTATAACTTGGTGATGCACTCAGGTTTATAAATGCCATGGAGACCAATCTAGTAGACCGACCATCGACACAGGTTCGGTTACATAGCACAATGCATGATTGAATTCATGTCTTACAATTCCACAGGCATGCGAGCTCTCCCGAGCCGAGATGGTAGATTCGGTACCAGCATTCCTTGACAAACTCGCGCGTCATCGGCCCAGATTTGTATGTTTTGTTGGAATGGTCATATGGGAGATCGTCCGGAATAGTCTGGCCAAGTTGCTGCAGCAAGGTATGAAGAAAGTGGAAAAGGGAAGGAGCAAAAAGAAGAACCAGATGGGTCTTCAATCATACAAGCTTGTCTATGGGAACGAGATAGGTATGCTTTTTGGCGCTGGATGGATTCATCCTCTATCGGTCTGTATTCACGTCCGTTTGATTCGTAGCAGGCCTGCCCCAAGAAACGTCACTTTTCGTCGTGCCGTGCACATCCGGCCGGGTCGTGCAATACCAAGTCTGTCCTATATCACTTTTTGTTCCCTGATCATTTAATGAATCTTTTGGACGTAGCTTCCTGACAAGATTGCATTGTTTACCAAACTGCAGACGCTGGTCAGAATGCCCTCATCTGAAATTGACACTTCAGGGATGGAATGCGTTGTCTGGCGTTCAAGTTCGTCCTGATGGTGTCGTTTGGATGTTGTCTCGCTTTACCCTGGCCATTCAAGAACAAACCGTTCAGCACGATCCGGCCGAAGCTTGCTAAATGGAGAATACGCACAGCACTACGAATGCACAGAAGACGACCCAATCTGTTTCGCGGATCGCGAAGGGCCGCGTGAAAGATACGCAGTGGCGTAACTCCGCTCATTCCTTTCTATAACCCGCAGCGCCTCCGAGAATGAGCCAGTTGTGCCACATGACATTGCCTTCCAGCATATTGCCGTCATTGCTCTGGAGCCAAGGAAGACGTTTTTGTAGGTCTGCTATTGATCTGGGAATCAAACAATACGATACTGTGATCTTCGGTCCGCACACGATTCGAACCCCGGATAGCGAAAACGGGCCTGGTAAACTTGCTATAGGAAGCGAGGTAGATCCGCGGCGTGAATCAGTCGCAGCGCCCATTAGCTGCGACGTGGCCAGAACATGTGGAGAGAATGGCAACGAAAGCAGGATCAGGAACGAGGGGCTGCGCCTTGGGGTGCCTTCCCCTATGATTGGATTGTCATGTGTGGGAGCCAGGTTTCTTCCGAATGGAAATGATTGGTTCTTCGTGTTCGCCTTCAAACGTTCAGGACGGCCAGGTCACCAGAATACTTGCTCAACATTGGTCACGTTGACAAACGCGCAGCCCTTCGGCGCACCTCGTGGCCCGTGCAGGCACAGGGTGAGTCGCATTTACCTAAAGGTGTTGCTCTGTGTACCTGGGTTCTGAGCCTATCAAGCCTAGGTCTGCGTGGATGAGAACGGCGTTTGTGCAACTTTCCGAATACACAAAAGAGTCAATTCGAAGGTCTAAAATGGCATGCGAGTCTTTTTCGCCGATGGACACGTGAACCAGGCCGAATTCAAGACGCCCCAAACGTGTGGACGGCCTACGCCAGGTGGAGAGGGCGGAGGAAGGGAGCAGATAGAGAGGAGATTCTGAAGAAAACGTATGTCCGATTGTCACTGCCAAACAAACCTGCATGCCCGATGGGCGATGCAGTCTTGAATTCCAGGGTGTTGTCAAATTTCGCTTTTGCCCGACTAAGTTTGCGATGGCTGCATAGCTATAGAATGTCCGTCGACTTGAAACATCGCCTTTGACACGATGTCCGTACACAACAGGCGATTATCCGATTATCTCTTACATAAATGAATTGTTCTCGACGGAAATGATGCAGGGTTTTCAGCGGAATCGGGGGCCATGATCGGTTTTAAGAGGATTCTCATGTAACATTCCAAGTTATCAAGGCAAGTAAGTGTTATCAAACCGACGTCCAACAAGCTTTTTCTGTTTGCCGTTTTCTCTCTTGGTCGCCGGCCTAGCTGACAGCTCCAAATCAATAATCATCAAACGGGTAAGTTAACTATTCCCGGTGTTGAAGAGCAGGTACATACCATCTAGATCTAACAGCCACGATCCATCCATCAGACAAATATGCGCCGGTTTGGACAACCTCTGACAAACACGACCTTAAGCTGTCGTGTCACGATGTACTTTATGGCGTTTGGGGGGAGAGAATGAGGGTCGTGACTGGGTTCAGAAGGCACCCTGGTCCGGGTGTGGGTATATTGGCGTGGAAACAAGGCAGCTGGAGGTGATAAAAGCTCGACCACAGTCTCGTCCAACGCAGGTCGCTCCCTCCCTTGAAGTCGCCTCTCTGCAATACTTGTCTACCCAGATCATGGCACAACCCTATCCGGTCGTTGGTATCGAAGGCACGGGTATCCAGCGCCGTCTGGAGATCCGCGACCTCCAGAAGGATCCTGTTCAGTTTTCCCTCTTCATCCGTGCTTTGAGCAAAGTCCTCAACATGAACAGCACTGACAGTCAGAGTCCTGACTACATTGAGAAACCCAACAGTTGGTGGCAGATTGGTAAGTACATACAAAGCGCTATGTCATTGTTGACTTTAACTCACCTCTCCCACAGCGGGAATTCACGGATTACCATACAACCCATGGAGGTGAGATGATAGACATGTATATAGATTTACAGCTTTACAACCGTCCGCCGCTTGCAGTGGTGATCCGAATGGGCTACAGCAACCCGACGAGAATTCACAGTGGGGGGGTGAATCATTTGTTTCTTGCTGCGGGTATCTGGTACTGACGAAGCTTGTATCCAAGGTTACTGTTACCATGGCTGTCTGTACCACCCTCGTGGCCTTTTCGAGGCATGCTGACACTCCAGATAGCGGCCCTGTTCCCAACTTGGCACCGTGTTGTGACTATGTTGATCGAGGTGAGTCGTACACTTTAGCGATCATCCCCCCAATTTAACGCAACTTGTGTAGCAAGCTGTGGTCAATGAGGCGATCGCGATTGCCACCGAACTCAAGAATGATACATGGCTGCAATCTGCAAAGATGCTTCGTTTCCCGTAAGTAATGACACGGATAGATAAACAACAACCATTGACTTTTGCTCGAGATATTGGGATTGGACCAAACTCGAAACCGCGAAAGAGGGCATACCGCAGATTTTCCAAGACACAGTGGTCACAATTGCAAATCCGGATGGGTCCCAGACTCAAGTTCCTAATCCGTTGAATCATTACAACTTTACTCTGAAGCCAGGTGCTGCGAGTGGCGTTGAATATATGAATAACTGGGGTCGGACTTATCGATGGGCCAGTAGCGACGTGAACCCGACTCCGGAGATGTATGATCAGGCACTCAAGTAAAACAATCGTTAAATATTCTTTGTCCACGACACTGAGCTTACATTATTAGGGCGTTTTCGGTAGGGACTACCTTCGAGCTGGGCGGCCAACCAATCAAGGTCCAACCTGTTAGCTGGCTCAGGTCAAAGGTTGCTGGACTATTCACATACGATCTGACGCTCCAGGACCCTTCTTATGGCCCGAACATGTAAGTTGGTTGTTCGATTACAGAAACGGCTCACGAGTAGCACTCTGTAGGTGGGGATATTTTTCCAACACTGGCGCGCAGTCGGATGGGGTTGAGCCTCCGATGTCCGTAATGCCACGTACGCTCATAAGGTTAAAGTTCAAGTATTGCTGTGGCTCTAACGTCTCATCCAGCATCGCTTGAGGAGTCCCACAACATGGTTCACCTCGATACTGGAGGAAATGGTACAATGGTACGCACGTTATTTTTGCCTTGCTGTTCGAGCACATATTAATTCATGCCAGTCTGTGAACGAATACGCATGTAACTCGAATACAACTCTCTACGCTTCGTTTTACTGATGAAAGTTTCGTAGCTTTTGATCCAATTTTCTACATGCACCACGCCAACGTCGATCGTCTCTATGCTTTCTGGGAGTATGTCTATCCAGACTACTGGATCGCAGACGGCTGGAAGTCTAGTGACTCAGGGACTACCGTCCCGTTTGGTACGTGCAATTCCTACTCCACGTCCTTGAGCCATTATTTACGATGCTCTTCAGTAACCGATAGTGGAAACTTTGGGCAAGATGCCAATGCTACAGTGGACCACGCTACTTCACTCCTCCCTTTCCGCACCAAGGCGTCAGATTACTGGACCTCAGACAACGTACGTGGCCTGTTAAATAACGGCCCGACACAAAAGTGTAGGTGGTTTTTCCATTTATACGACCACGTAATGAATGTCCGTTTTGAATAGACTACACATACCCTGCTATCACGGACCCTAGAACGGGTGTCGAAGTCAAAGTGGATGTCCCGTATGACACAAGCGACATAACTCTCCGACAGCAGTACCAACAGATCCTTCACGCTGAATGGAGTCCAGAGATCCCTGCCATTGTCCAAGCACATCGGAACTTATCTCGTGCGATGCCTCAGCACACCAACCTCCTCATGAAAGAAGAAAATGACACTGCGCATCTGCGTCAGTTCTTGATCACCGGACAACTTCCAGAGTTTGCATTCAAAGGATCGCATCGTCTCGAACTTTACATGCTCCCCAAGGATGGCCACCAGACTGGAGGACAAGTCGTCAACAGCATCTCAGTGCTGTCACGCGCAGATCCCGATAGATGTGCTGCCTGTAGAGATCGACGGGCTGCAGGAAGTCACATCCGTGGTAACATGTACCTGGACCCTCGTATCATCCTCCACTTGCTTAGTCGTCTCCCACCTGATCAACGCGCGGCGATCACCGAGTTGGATCACCTGGCTGTCTTGATTCAGGGAAGCCTTGGGGTAAGATTGGTGAAGCCAGACGGGGCAAACCTCGCTGCCGCGGACCCACCCGCCGACACCCATCATACGCCGTTGGAAGAGGCCAAGGCACCCAACTTAACGCTTCACTCGCATGTCATACAGGTCAAGCCCGACGCCGCCGCCGTCAAGATCGGGCATCACACGACTCATGGCACATTCAGGGAGAAGAGTAGCTGGAGAGTATACTAGGTGGGTTCCTCGCATTATATGTCCGATATCACAGAACTCACTTTTCGAATTGTTTGCAGGACATGGTCATCAACAATGCTCGGTTTCCCTGTTTTGTTCTGCGAAAAAAACGAAAAAAGAAGAAAAGAAAAGAAAGTGTACAATATCCCGTTCGTCCCCGGGTTTCCTTGCCATTGCAAAGCACGTTCCATCAATGTATTTTCGTATCGAGTGGGGTCTACGATGTAAGAGTGGTGATGATACGTTTGTTGTAACACGTCAAGTTTGTCAATATGAATTCAACTTTAGGTTGCTGTTTTTTGCCGCCCGACGGTGTCCTAGTCAATTTTGGTCTCTTGCCAGAGAGCGTACAGGCGTGATAGAAGTAAATGGTTACGTTAGTCGTTGGCAACTAGTATCCGGTGCTGACCATACTGCTCCGCGATCGATGCTGGGCCAACCTTAGATCTTGACTTCCCGGGTACCAGCACCTAGAGAGAGCCTATGACTCTATAATAATGACACTACACCTCGACGTTACTTTCGAAGTCCTTCGCGCGCAATGCTTTCTTGTCTGGCACTGGGTAGTGGTAGGTATGCAAGAACATTCATTTCTTCCAGCGGTTCGTGAGTTACTTCAACTTGAAAAAATTACCAATGGATGCTTAGGCAAGGCCTTCGTTCTCATCATTATTGAAGTTGGAGAGCTGCCCGTCGCACTACTACTGCCATCTACTGGTACATGCTAGCACACTTTACACTAATATGATGGGTAGGGGGTCACCCTAGGCAACCTGCAGGTCAAGGTCAGGTCGGGTAGTACAGATGCGGGTACCCGAGGTGTTCCACGTGTTGCATGAAACTTACACTCCCGCATATTTTTTGCACTTCACAATGCATATCAAAGCAACTGCATGCCGACCTGTCAAGCAAGTCGCCTTTGTTCTACACCTGTATTGTTTAATAGTTCGTAGTAGTAGTCAGCCTGGGTGGTGAATGCACCCCGAGCTTGGTTCCCGACTCGGAAGCTGTATACGCTCGGGTGTATTCAATTGCAGACACGCTGCTGCCTGGCAGTGTCGGCTCTGCCAACAACACTACTATGTACGGTGACACTGCCCAATGATGTTGATCTCGACTCGGTTCTGTTTGATTTGTTGGGCGGATCATATGTAACACAAATTTCAGCAACGTTGGCGGTACGATGGGAACTCACCGAAGGCGATGAGAAATCAATTTAAGCGTGAAGCAGGGGAGAACGAGGCATCCTACGAGAGCCAAGAATTTCGTGGCTTCTTTGCTTTACGCTTCTTTGCAGCTTTTTTTGTTTCTTGATCTTCTGACGTCGAGACAGAATCTCCCTGTGTGGCAAGACTTATCACATGTACGTAGGACAAGTCCGCGCAGATATACATATGCAGAAGTGGACCATCATCGATCATCCGCGTGTGCTCGTACAGTGGACGAGTTACGCGCTCAGTTGAACGGGGGTCTCACGGGCCAGTGATGGAGTAGAGGTAAACATACACAAATACAAAGCAGATTCTCCAGTAGTACGTGGACGGTCACATCTGTGCAATTCCCGACCGGTTTTGAGCAGAACCAGGATCGGTTTCAACGCCATTCCTATTCAAAACACGGGGAAGAAGATTCTGATTTCGAAACATTACGAGTCATCAAAGCAGGTGAGTGTTCTCAAACAGATGTCCAACAAATTTTTTCTATTTGTCACTTAGCACTCAAGTTCCATTATTGCATCGTCTTATCGTAGCAGGTTTGGATATTATCATCATCATGTGGTCGCCGGTCCCTGGAGTTGAGATATCCAACTCAATATAAGTTGACGAAGAACAGCCACGGTCCAACCGCCATATTGCAGAATCTGTCCCCTTTTGGCATGCGGGGAGGAGTGAACGAAGGCCGCGCCTGGCTCAGAAGGAACCCTGGCCCGGCTGTGGGTATATTGGCGTGTCAACAAAGCAGCTGGGGATGATAAAAGCTCGACCACAGTCTCGTCTAACTCCCTCCCCTTAAAGTTACCTCTCTGCAATACCTGTCCATCCTGATCATGGCACGGCCCTATCCTGTCATTGGGATCGAAGGCACAGGTATCCAGCCCCGTCTGGAGATCCGCGACCTCCAACAGAATCCCATTCAGTTTTCCCTCTTTACTCGTGCTCTGAATAGCATCCTCGACATGAACAACACTGACAGTCAGAGTCCTGCCTGCATTGAGCAACCCAACAGCTGGTGGCAGATGGGTAAGCACGTATCAGCGCGATGTTGATCGTGGTTCACCTCTTCCTCAGCGGGAATTCACGGACTACCATTCAACCCATGGAGGTATGATGATGTACATATATAATTTTACAATTTTACAACCGACTGCCGCTTGCAGTGGTGATCCGAACGGGCCGCAACAAGCCAACCAGAATGCGCAGTGGGGGGGTAATTCACTGTCTCTTTATTGCGGGGATCTAGTTACTGACGAAGTTTGTATCTCAAGGTTACTGTTACCATGCCTGTTTGTAACTCCCCCCAGCCTTCTCGAGTCATGCATACTGACACTCCAGACAGCGGCACTATTCCCAACCTGGCACCGTGTTGTGACTATGTTGGCCGAGGTGAGTCGTCCATTTTAACCATCATCCACCCAACTGAATAGGATTTGAGTAGCAAGCTGTGGTCAATGAAGCGATTGGGATCGCCTCCGAGCTCAATAATGATACATGGCTGCAAGCCGCACAGGAACTCCGTCTCGCGTAAGTAATGATACGGACAAGTTAATACCGACCCTTGACTCTTTCTCGAGATATTGGGATTGGACCACGCCCGAAACCGCCGAAGAAGGCATACCACAGATTTTACAAGAAGCAACAGTCACGATTGCAAATCCTGATGGATCCCAGATTCAAGTCACCAATCCCTTGAATCATTATAACTTTACTCTGAAGCCAGGTGTTGCACGTGGAATTGAATATGTGAATACATGGGATCGGACTTATCGGTGGCCCAATAAAGACCTGAACCCGACGCAGGAGATGTATGATGATGCACTCAAGTAATTCGATCGCTGAATATCATTTGACTATGACACTGAGTATACATCACTAGGGTATTTTCCGAAGGGGCTACCTTCAAGCTTGGCGGCAGTACAACCAATCTCCAACCTGTCAGCTGGCTCAGGGAGAAGGTTGCTGCACTATTTACATATGATCTAACGCTCCAGGATCCCTCGTATGGCCCGAACATGTAAGTAGGTTGTTATCTCAGAGAAGCGCTCACAAGGAGCACCTGTAGGTGGGGATATTTCTCGAACACCGCAGCGCAGTCTGACGGAGTTGATCCTCCGATGCCCGTAATGCCACGTATGCTCCTAATATTATTCGAATATCATTGTCATTCTGACTTCTTATCTAGCATCGATCGAGGAATCCCATAACATGCTCCACCTCGATACTGGAGGTAATGGAACGATGGTACGCACGTGATGGTTTCTTTTCCCCCGGGAATATACTAATTCATGCCAGTCCTGGCCCGAATATGCGGGTAAATTTGATCCTACTTTCTATGTCACGTTTGTTGATGAAATTTTCGTAGCTTTTGATCCAATCTTCTTCTTGCACCACGCCAACGTTGACCGTATCTATGCATTCTGGGAGTACGTCTATCCAGACTACTGGATCGCAGACGGCTGGAAGTCTAGTGACTCAGGGACTACCGCCCCGTTTGGTACGTGCAATTCCTAATCCACGTCCTTGAGCCATTATTTACGATGCTCTTCAGTAACCGATAGTGGAAACTTTGGGCAAGATGCCCATGCTTCAGTGGACCACGCTACTTCACTCCTCCCTTTCCGCACCAAGGCGTTAGATTACTGGACCTCAGACAACGTACGTGGCCTGCTAAATAACGGCCCGACACAAAAGTGTAGGTGGTTTTTCCATTTATACGACCACGTAATGAATGTCCGTTTTGAATAGACTACACATACCCTGCTATCAAGGACCCTAGAACGGGTGTCGAAGTCAAAGTGGATGTCCCGTATGACACAAGCAATTTAACTCTCCGACAGCAGTACCAACAGATCCTTCACGCTGAATGGAGTCCAGAGATCCCTGCCATTGTCCAAGCACATCGGAACTTATCTCGTGCGATGCCTCAGCACACCAACCTCCTCATGAAAGAAGAAAATGACATTGCGTACCTGCGTCAATTCATCATCACTGGAGAAGTTGTAGAATCTGCATTCGGGGGATCGCATCGTTTCGAACTGTTCTTGCTCCCGAAGGATAGCCAGCAGACTGGAGGGGATGTCGTCAACAGTATCTCCGTGTTCTCACGCGCAGCCCCCGAGGCGGATACAGGCAGCCACGTCCGTGGCAACATGTATCTGGACTCTCGTCTGATCCTCTACTTGCTTAGTCGACTCAAGCCTCATCAGCGCACGGCGGTCACCAATTTGGATCACCTGGCTGCTCTCATTCAGGAAAAGCTTGGGGTGAGATTGATGAGGTTAGATGGGAAAATGCTTGCCTCCACAGACCCACCCGTCGGTACCCACCATACACGCCTGGAAGTGGCCAAGGCGCCCAAGTTGACGCTTCATTCGCAAGTTATCCAGTTCAGTCTCCATGGCACTGCTCCCATCAAGATCGGGAATTACTCGACTCATGGCGCATTTAAAGAGAAGAGTGGTTGGAGAGCGTTCTAGGCGGTTTTCCCGATTTATGTGTCTGATACTTTCCGAATCGTTTAATCGTGTGGACATTAGGACATGGACGTCAACGACAACGACACCCGATTCCGTTTAGACAAATTTGTCATGAGCCTAACTTTCAGCAAAAAGCAAACCCTCCTCTTCTCCCGCTTTTTTTCTGCCGAGAATTGTTCAGTGAACACGAAAAAAGGACTGCATCGTTAGCACACCGATCGAAATCAAGCCTCGGCAAATATCAACCCAGCCATCACGATCGGTGATAGCCTGGCATTTCAAGTAGTGTTGAGTAGTCCCGTCTTGACACATTGAATTTTACAGTCACCAGTTGGACATCACTCTGTATGGGAGGCCGAGAGGGAGCGGATGGGCAAGAGCGCGGAGCGGCTCTTCGGCCCGGCCCGGGAGCCCGACTTGCCGGGTAGGGCCGGAATGGGAATGGTGTGCGGGTAGAGTTTGTAGTGCCCTGTTACCTTAAAGAAGCGTTACGGCGACGGCTACCCTTTGCCGATAAAAGGTCCGAACCTCTCGTACACTTACCCGTCGGGTACCTCAGGGTCCTGCTGCGCTGGAACTTTCGGGTGTTGTGTTACCTGTTACCTTAAGGAAGTTTTACAGCACACTGTTACAGCAGGGGTAAAAAGTTCCGGGAACGGAGAACTACGCCACATCACATCGGGTCACATCGGGTTACATAGGACTCTCCGTCAAAGGGTGAGGGCAAGAGGTATATAAGGTCGGGCT
>JBBPTD010000788.1:0-16992 GCA_038093895.1 Boletus aff. mottiae
AGGTATATAAACCTGCTATACCTATCATTGTACTTTAGCTTAGATCTCCTCGATCAACACCTTGAATCTATTCCCTTGTCTCAAGCTCCTTCTGGCATTTGACCAGTCGCTTTGAACCTGGAAACCCTTGTGTTCCCTAGTGGAACGTCTTCCTTGGACTTCATACTACCATTAAGTGTACGCTATCTCTTAGAACCTTCGAACCTTAGTCTTTCAAGGCTATGCTCATCCCTACCCAGGCCAAGTGTAACATTCATGCAAGCTCATTTGAGCCTCGATGTCTTTTTTGTCCTCTGTGACAAGCTTGCCGTTCCCCGTTGATGTCGTCCTCCACGCAAGCTTCATCATCTATACTCTTTGCCGCCCTCTCGAAGTCACCCATTCCCTGCCATCATCATCGCTCCATCATCCATTGTCTTCGCCATTCTCTGACAAACTCACCTGTTCCCTGCTGCTTATTGTCCTGTGGTTGTCCTCGATGCCAACCTACTTGTTCCCTCCTCTGGGTCTCATTTTTTCTCACTCACCATCTAATTGCCATGCCTTCTCTTCACTATGCTGCTGTCAAGGTTTCATGGTCTTTCAAAAGCAGCCATCTCATACTCAGTATGGCATGGGCAGCATCATTGTGAAGTGTTGACTGCCGTGAAACAGCGGGATCGTGTCCGTGCTAGTGATTCCAGCCAGCGAACCAGGATGTGAGATAATGTCAACGTAAAATAAACTACATTGTTCTTACCCTCACACAGCAATGGCTGCTGGTGATCAAGATCTTGTCAATGATATGATGGCTCACAACGAATTTGTGAACTATGACGAGCCCTTCTCTGAAGGTGCACCTAGTGGTCCAAGTGCTGACTTGGGCTGTGAAGGTGAACTTGATTTTGAAATTTTTACTGAAATGGCATTGCAAATGGCGAACTCCAAAGGGTACGTTTTGAACCACATTTCCTTCTTCACACAAACAGATTCACCTGCTCTACAGTCACTGCATTGACCATTGTGTTCAGACAGATTGCATAGAGGTGCAGACAGCAATTGGGCACTGCAGATGGATCACTTAGTTGCTGCATATTTGGAGTACTGTGCGAAGGACACAGGTGATGGTATGCTGTCAACTTAGCCACATGTGCCAAGTGGTGATGGTGAGAACTGTTGAATTTCAGATATCAGCCTTGTCGATGTGTTCTGTAAATGTTTTCTTGTTGCAGGAATGCAGGGATAATTTATTTTAGCCTATTGCTGTGGTTCATTCCACTTGTCTTCCTCACAGCAATTCCCCAATGAGTCACTCATCTCTCATGGGTACCTTGGTTGCTCTCTGCTGCACCCAACTGTCGCAATATCAATCCGCACACTTGCTGTATTCCGCCAATATCACTGCAGCTATCCTGGCTTCAGCATTCATGCTCAATGTAAAGCTTTATGTCATTTGCATAGGGTAAGTCCGTTTACTTAACCTAATGTTTCGTAAACTGAGCCTTAATTAGGTACTGTAACAGACACTATAACTCGCAATCTAGTCTCGCCTCTTATTGCTTACAACATAGCTAACCCTTAGCAGATAACCCTTATCTTATCACGTCACGTGATCATGGACCTCTCTAGACTCTAGTCATGTGCTCAGTCACATGACCTTATCTTGGCTATGCAATATGTGTTGAACATATGTTATCCTCATGCTCGCCTCATGCTTTTCCATTTGACTCACTTTCCCTTATCGTCCAATAGCAATAGTCCCTCTTATCTAGGCAGTGCTTATCTATGCCTCACGGTACCCAGTCTCAGATATAGTTACTACTTATAGTCTCTACACAGCATGGTCTGTGCACAGTCTCTCTTAGTATATATAGTCGTACTTTTAGTAGTATAGACCTTAGTCTATTTCTCTTGTTGTTTCCCTTAGTCTTTCCTTAAGGCCCACAAAAGCCCAATAGATCGGTTAACAACTCTCTAGGACTCCAGCAAGCACTTTCTAGGACTTCTCGACCATAGTCAAGACTTAGGTCATTACAGGTACCATATCATCCTTATCTCAGCATGCAGTTTTCAGCAGCTTTTGATGTCTACCTTGAGATTCTTGCTTGGGTGGAGCAAAGCATCAATGCTGCATTGGGACATAACACACCCAATTGGCGGATGCAAAATGTGTGTCCTGCCTGCTTCTACAAACTGAAAGATGAACCGCCACTCAAGTTCTCTTATCTTGCAAGTATTGATGGTAATAATAGCCTCAAAAGATGGGCATCACAGCATTCTCGAAATGTTGATTCATGAGAGCCGTGCTCAGACTACTGGATCAGCCAACATGATGTTGATTGGTTTAAGTATGAGGTAACAGCCCAAGCAGTAAGTGAAGTTGTGTCTGTTATTGCATTCCTTACTAATCAATCCTTAGCTCAGATCTTGTTTATGCAATGATGATTGAGAGGATGTTCAAGATCCTGATTCCAGTGTGATGCACTGTGTCGAGTGTTGGAGAAATGCTGGCTCAGAGGAACAGAAAAGGATATTCAAAGTCTTTGATGAGTCAGGCATATTCATTGCTTGTTGCTGGCATTGCTTTGTGCTCGCTGTCTGTGATATGGTCCAGAGTGGTGAATTGTGAGTATACTGTCTATCAGACTATGTTGCTTGCCAATGTGTATCACAGGGCCAAATATCCATTGGTGATCATTGATTATTTGCTCATGGTGTATGGACCTGATGGTGGGCTTGCTTACAACATTGGCTGTGCCTTTGCCACAACCCTCGCCAACAGTGTCCTTGGACCACAGGCTCAGGCTCTCAGCTTGCATCTGATGATTGGCGCTTTCCACAGACATGCCCACAACCACCAATGCCAATTGAAATGGCATCCAATGTACATCCCTGGAACTGGACATATGGAGGGTGAAGGCTGTGAACATGTGTTTTCAGCCTCAAATGTGCTCGCATGAGGTACATGGTATGCCAATTCTTTCCATCAACATCAAGCTATTGAGCAACATTTTGCATTCTGGGACATGGACAAGTATGCTGCACTGAGTACAGATTCCCTTTTATCTGGTTTCATTGTTTCTTATGTGTTGTAGGTACCTTCTTATGCAACCACTATTGCAAAGCACTAAAAGCAGTACAAACCCTTGAGGCTGAGCTCTTGGTTATCAAGGATGAACTTAATCTCACTGATGATGACTTTCGACAATTTCATGAGGCTGAGAAGAGGTACTTTGCAGAACTCAAGGAACCGCCACATGAAGAGTACCTGAAGATTCAGTATGTTGAGATGTTGGATGAACTTGCAGAGTGCTGGTTAGTACTTCATTTCTGATTTGTGTTCTGTGCCTGACATTGCTTATGAAATGCAGGAATGAATGGAACCTTGCTCATACAACCACCAACAACATTCGCTTGCATGTGGCGAATGATCAAAATTTTCTTACTATTTTTCGTGCCCGTAAGTGTATGGACACTGCTTATTCAAAGTTACAGAATGCTGAGATCCAGACGCTCCACATGGAGCTTGAGCTCCACATTGAGAAGTGCTGGGATGTTGGTAGCGATCAATACACGTGCTACAAGCAGGAGGCCTCCATGGGCAAGTACTGGACAGCGCTCAATGAGCTTGAGCAGCTTGTGGTCATGCGGCTCTTTGAGCTGTCAAAGATGTCGTTGTCAGGGACAGGTTGTTTGAGTCATTCTTGTGATGACCCATTTACTGACCACTTCTTGCAGGATATAAACTCTGATGTCAGGTTGGCAAAGCCCTGCAATGCCGATCGGCAGCAATCTGTACTGCCATTACTCAGTATAACACACAAGCCCAGGCTCTAAACCCACTGCAACCAAAGCTCTTTTGGAAAGACATCACCAACTACAGCTTCCTTGGAGAATTTGACTTACTGCGTTATTCACGTGAGGATGTACGGTCAAACGACTGGACAAAGCCTGCATACCGCGAGGCTACAACGAAATTTTTCAAGCTTCAGCGGGCATGCAAAGAGATCCTGTGATTAAATATTGAAATTTGGTGGTTATACACCACTATCCATGACAAAGAAACTGCAGTGTTGACTGCCATTTGAAACCTGACTGACTCAGACCCCCACCTGGCTTTGGAAATACAGTGGTGGTGGCAGGAATGCACAGCCGTCAATGCTGTTCACCTCCATCGCCTTGCCCAGATCCAAGGTCTTCCTGGATTTTCAGGAAAGCTTGAACTTGGCATTTGTGATGTGGAAGAATGCCTGGCAATGGATGCTGCCGGGGACTCACCTGTTTCAGCTGTTGGTGGCACAGATAATCATGTGCACAAAGTGGAGAGAATAATTTCATCTGAGTATCATAACACTGACCTTCTCAAGCAGATGGAGGATGATGAGCTGCTGGAACTTTTTACTCAGTATATAGAATGCATTGGTGATTAGCATGCTTAGTACCATGAATGTCACTTGGATTCTCTGATCATAAATCACTGGCTGAATATGGGGATGTGTTTGTGTGCTGTCTACCATTGTGCTGTAGAATTCTTGACCTCCATTGTCATTAGAGCAAATGACCCAACAGATCATCAGGTATGAATGTGCACAACTAATCCAATTACACTGATCAGGTTTGGCAACTGTTACAACTCATGGCATCACGTGATGTCATTCTTTTCTTTTGCCCTAGACTGCCCTGCCTCGCCCTCGCCTCATCCTTGCCCTTGTCCCCTCACCCCCTCGCTCTCGCCTTGCCTCCTCATAGATCTCCTTAGACTTCCTATGGACTTGTATGTCATCTTCCTCTTTGTCTCATTGAACTCTTGCCTCGTCTTCATCTCCTTGTCTCGAACCTTGTACCCATATCTCGGGCTCCTTCATCTTCCTGCCTCGTGTTCTCTTATCTCGGACCTTGTACCATTATTTTGGTTCCTTGTCTTCTCTTCTCTTTGATCCCTGTGTCCTCGTCTTCTCTCGGACCCTGTACCATTATCTTGGTTTCCCTAGATCTCCTCAGACTTCCTCATATCTCCTTGTCTGTCTTTGTTTCCTTTCTTGTCTTGGTCCATGTGCAGCCATGCACACTATATAAGCCCTCGTCCATGTACCTTGTACCCTAGCTTAGTCTACCTTACGGTAGACACCATTGTACTCTCTACCCTTGTACCACCACTTTGCCGTCTGCCTAGTAGGCCAGCAATCATGAACCCCCTTCACTCGTGACTGTGCATCCCTTCGCCCCTTGAGGAATCATGCCCTCATACCCTGTTGCCCCTTGAATGTGTGGTCAACCTGCTGGCTAAGGTTCTACTTCTGGATTCCACCGGCCGTTGCCACTACAGTGGACCCAGTCATAACAGCAACCAAGTAGTAATTACTGTATGTATGTATTCAAAGCTAGATATTTGACATTCTTGAATGTTGATCATAGATCAACAGTTGGATTGTCCTCCTTCCCACGGTCATATGTAACCAGACCAAAACCATGCCATAGAAATTAGGTA
Organism: Boletus aff. mottiae; assembly: GCA_038093895.1. Classification (NCBI taxonomy): domain Eukaryota; kingdom Fungi; phylum Basidiomycota; class Agaricomycetes; order Boletales; family Boletaceae; genus Boletus; species Boletus aff. mottiae. The sequence continues at coordinate 5,468 of JBBPTD010000788.1, forward strand.
CACATGTGCTACAAACATACTAATTGCCAGGACAGTTCTTCCCATTCTGTTCACTCCCTCATCATGGTGTCTAGTCCTAAGAAGAAGAAGACTGGTGGTGCAAACAGAGAAGAGAAGACACCAGACCAGCTGTATGCACCCAACAGTGTAGCTGACCTGTGCAGCACACTATTCAAGGAGACTTTCACAGTCTCACAGCGTCTCGCAGCGTCCCATGCCCTCCTTCGACATGGCACTCACATTGATGGCACTGACAGCCAAACACACACTCTGGGCAGTCTTCATCCATCATACTTCGGCTTCCAAGATGAGACAATGGCATCAACTAGACTCTCGCTCACACATGAAGACTTCAAGGAAGTCAGTGCCAGTGATCTCTTTAATGCCATCTATCTTCGTATCACCATCTTACTCAACTGAATACTCATACATTTATCCTTCCAGATCATTCAGCAAGACCATCTGGATGGTGGTGTATTGGTTCTGCTGCACTGCCCAGGGTTTACTGCTCAACTGACACTTGGACCTGAAGACATTGTTACTGATATATATAACACCCCTTATGTTTTCGATGCTGCTTGGCCACAGATGAGCAAGAACATTGCCATTCTCGTTCAAGGATTCTGTGAACAAATTGCACTTACTCATTTACACAAGTTCACCAAGTCATGCAACATCGAAAACATCAGTCCCATTCCTCCTCCTCATAAGTCCCTTTTTGAAACACACAACTTGGAGATGCAGTAATCCTTTGTAGCTCATGCTCTGTTGGTTGTGGTGAACTCTCCGCCATTCCTGCCTGCTGTGGCCATCAATGGAACTCCCATCTGTTGCTGTGCACAGCCTTTCATGAGTTCTAGTGGGTCCAAGCTAGCTGTGTCAAAGGATGCCAAGCCCTGTGGCGACACGAAGGTTAGTACTTCCAGTGCCTGATCTCAGGTTCATCAGCACTGCAACGCAGGCCATTTCTCTGCCAAGGAAGTCGCCAAGGTGCTTGTGGATACTACCCTTGGCATAGGGTCTGCAGTTGAGCCCAATGTCTTAAATCCTTGCCCTATCGTCAGTCTTGGACCCAACATGGATGCAGTGCTCAATCATTTCGGATTGAGTGATCTGCTCATTCCTCATCTCCATGAGCTGGTTGTGACCGTGTGCAGCAGCCATTGGGAGGCAGCACTTTGAAGTTCTCCCTGGAACTTAGATTATGAGCAGGCGGTGAACCTGGAAAGGGCACTGTACACAGATTTTGGTGTGAATAAGGCATTAGTGAAGGTCTGGATATTTCTTTTCTGCTTGCCACTCTGATTAATGTGTTTTCCAATAGATGCCTTCTTTTAGCATATGGAAAGTTGTCATAAAACTGCTGTTGGCCCTGTTGGCCCTGCTCACTGCCATTGGTGGTTTATTTTGTTATTATTTGACCCTGTTCTAGATCCTCGCACAATTTGAACATGTTTTGTTCCATTCTGTTATATTGGCAGTTGAAGACAAGTATATAAGGTGATATTTGGACTGACTGCATTCTCGTGTTCCCCCACTCTCTCAATCTTGGTCAATATGCCAGCAGTGCCAGCTGCAAATATGATGGCAAGGCCAAAGACTTCACCACCATTGTAGGTCGTTCTTCTTACATATGTGTTCTTGCACTCATGCTCATGGCTCAGGGCACCATGCCCAAAGGTCCCGCTCACCCAAGAAGCATGTCAGGTAGTCAACGAGCGCAGGCGTCAAGCAGTGGCATGTTTCTGACAGGACCTGGCAGATGCCCAACAGAAGATTGACAAGAGTGTTGCCAACATTGCCACAATGCACCATAAGAGTGTCCAACATGTCCAAAAGAAGTTCCACATGGGGAGGTCTGTGCTACATACCTGACAAATGGTCAATGCCTGGAACGCTTGGTGTGCCAAGGTGGCCAATGAAGAATCCTCTTGCGCTGGAAAGGGTCAGTTTTTTTTTTCTCTCATTTTGTGGACTCTCATATCCCTCTCGTTGACTTTTAGATGTCAGTGGCTCAGATGTTCGCATTGACATCATTCGATGCCAAAAATGCGAGTACTTGGCACTGACCACTGAGCAAAAAAAGGAACTTGTTGAAAACTACGCTCCAACTTGAGATGCAAAGCATAGTGCTCGCTGTACTTTGGCGAGATTGTGTGTCAATGACATTACAGGGACCCTCAAGTGTGTCCATGATGAGGTATGTGGTTAACATGAGCCCTGTCTTGTACTAACCTAATTTGTGTAATACCTAGCTTAGTGCCTTGAGGGCATGTATGGGTCTTGAGTCCACGTTGTGGAGTGTTTGTGGAATGACAGACTTCTCCCTTCAGCTGATGTGTTTTGAGACCAATGGTCTGACTGATTTTATGGGGACCACTATGTGCATTGACAGAGAAGATCTCACTACCCAAATGGAAGGCTATTCCATTCAGGGTATCTGTGGTAAGGTGTTCAGTTTTATGGGCATTTCCATGACTCAATTCACACAGATGCCACTCACAATCATCGGAAGCACATCGTCTCAGTATGCTCAGAATTATGTGGTGTGATTCTGAATAAGCTTCATGAGCTCATTTCCATGATCATAGATAATCTTTAATCTCTGATACATTATGTGAAACAGGCGAGATCATGCATAATGAGTCTGCCCAGATGCGATATAAAGACTTTTGGCCAAAAATAGTCCAGCATTACAAAGTCCACATCAAGGACTGGCCTAGCAACATTCCACCATATCATCTAGTGACAAGAGTGGTAACAATGACAATGTTGCCATTCAAAGTCATACTGCTGACAAGAATGCTAACAATACTCAGGACTCCATAGCCCCAACACAATCCAGCACTGCACCATCTGGCATCATGTCATCCACTTTATCCCTTTCACCATCCCACTCGACAGCAATTGGCAACACAACAACCAGCCCAGCCATTTCATCATCAGATACCACCCCAACAACAAGTGCCATTCTGCCATCAAGTGCCACCGCCACAAGAAACACTGCCACTCCATCAAGTGAAGCAATCGAAGCAGAGATACCTATTGAGCAAAGGGAAGGATAAGCCAAGGCACCAAGGGAAAAAGGGATGGCACAAACAAAGTTGGATCTAGTGATACCAAAAGCATGTGTGAGTGGCATTGTGGACAGAGGAAGCTGAGGAAGAATGAGAAGATGATGACATGGGAAGCAAATGGTTTGGACAAGAAGGGAGGAACAAGTGGGTTGAGCCAGGAGTGCGTGCAGAAAACATGTAACTTGAGCACAGACAACAATGGTGCAGGGAACGAGTAGTTTGGCATCGAGGACAACCATGGGACGATGAGCAGCAGGGAATGGGTGAGTTTGTCACAGAGAACAGCAAATACAATGGATGATGGAGTGACAACAACAACAGCAGGAAATGGGTGACTTTGAGAGGGTGGCAAAGAGTATGACGATGGAGCTTGCATGGAGGACAATGTCAACAGGGAATGGCAAGCTCGTCACAGAGGATGAAAAAGATGTCAAGGCTCAAATGAGCTTGTGTGAAGGATGACAATGACAACAGTGATCCAGTGAGTTCATCACAGGACAATGAAAACAAGGCAAGGTTGTCGCAGAGGACAGCGATGACAAGGGATGAATGGGTCTGTCATGCAGAATGACAACAATGAACAAGTGAGATCACTGTGAACGATGATGACGAGGGGAAAGGGGTGAGTTCACTGGCCCAGGCTGACAACAACGATGGAGGGAGATGATAAGGAGTGTGGGACAATGTTTGAGATGGTGGGTCTGGTTTAGCAAGTATCACATACAGTGGAAGATGCCGTTTGGGTGTCGAACAGCATTGGACCTTCATGGTTCCCTAAGTGCATTATATTTGGGCATGTGTTTGTTTCTGGTGTTGGCATTTCTCAGAAAGGTAGTCTCAAGCCGTTCTACCTAAAAAGGAAGTGCTCTGAATCTCGGGATTTTCCACACTATAGAACATCTGGAGACTTTTACCTGAGGACTCTTGCATTGAGTCGCACATGTCACACTTTAAATACTTATTTGGGTAGATTCTCACCTGTTTGGATGATGCCATCACACCACCATCTCGTTTTGGATTAAATCCTTAAAAGTAAACTCGTGTAGAATCTGCTAAGTCTCCTCAGTACACACACAAATGCTCTGCTGGATGTCTGAGTCAGTTGTCCAGCTGATGAATCAGCCAGTGACATGTGTGAGGTTTTCAGTCAGTCGTTCACATGTGTGGGAAGAGAGAGAAAAAAATGAAACATGTGCAGGGTTCAAACCCACAACTCAAAGTTCCCACAACTTAACAATTGGACCATAAGTCAACTGCATCACCAGCTCACTTAATAATATATGTATAGTGTACTTAGCACTATAAAACCTCTTCAGTTGCCAAGTATAAAAGTACTATACATATATTACTGAGTGAGCTATTGAAGCAGTGGACTTGTGGCCCAATTGTTAAGCATTGATGGTGTTGTGGGTTCGAGCCCTGATGTGCTCAATTTTTGCTTCATTTCTTTCTAACGGAAAACCTCCCACATATCAAGTATTTAATAATCATCAATTACAAAGGCTTAGTAATTCGAGTGTGACACGATGCAAGAGCTGTCAGGTAAATGTCCCCAGACGTTATAGGAAAGATCTGCTTCCCGAGTTCACCCGAATTTTCCTATAAGGGCTCGAGACTATCAGAAAGTGAGCCTAACTAGGCTTGAGGAAACACGTAAGGGAGGAGCCTAATTAGGCTCGTACAGTGGGAAGGTCAGGTGAGCTTTCGCCGCGACACAACGTCGATCGTATATGGCTCCCCGATAATATTCACTCGATCCCTGGAGGTAGGAAGGCAGGTCCTAACTGGAGGGTCGGAAAAGTTTGACAACCTTAAAGGTCATTTCTCGTCAGTCTATCTCCTCAGACTGATTCAGATATTGTTCTCACTCTACCGAAATCGTCGTACAGATACTGGGGTCCTAACATTGATACGGCGATCAATTGGCTCCAGTTCTGTACACGTGTGTAAACAGAATCAGACTCTGAGTTCACGAACTCCAAGGTGTGCCAGCGTCTGGGATACCTCCTCCAAACTCTTTGCAGAGATAGTGTCCGAGCAAGGATGGTCGTCGAAGGATGTTGTCGAGTACCTAGCTTATACATGCAGTCAGACTCGCCGTATTCCCCTGTCTACCGAGAACTCGTTACATTTAAAATCGATGAAAGGCAACTTACCCCAGGAGTGAAGTTGATTCCTTGCTCATTCAGTACATTACTAAATCGTATACGAAAACTATGCGCGGGCAACGAGAAGAGGATAGAAAAATACTAGAACACAATTGCTCATCGCTTGGGCTTGACCTTGCCTCTGGGCTGCTTACTCGACGTCATCATCACCGTCGTCTTGGCTGCCTTTTTTGGCCGAGGCTTGCTCGTCGAGATGAGCTTGTCCCTGCTAATTTCGTCCTCGTCCCCCTTTTTGGTCTCGTCGTCCGACGCGTCTGGTATCTCATCGTCAACCTACGGGTCGTCATCTCAGCAGGTTGTATTGCACAAGAAAAGGGGAGGAGTGTAAACAATGAATGTAGGCACGTACGTCAAAGGCCTCTTCCAGATCGGGCGCAGGCCCACCCGCCAATTTCTTCGGCGCCTTGCCCAGGTCCATCGCTTTGTAGAACGGTATGGGATGTTCGCTCGCATTGTACCTAACACAGATCCCCCGCATCAACGAATGAGCGAGCGACAATGGTAACGGAAGGCTCACTTTTTCGTAAACGATGTCTTGGTCGCTGTCGAAATCTTTTTCAGCACGAGTTCGTCCTTGTTCTGGTCGACACCGAGCTCAACGATCGTATCCCAGTCTTCGCGGGAAAGATAATACTCGTCCATGCGCTCAATGACTTCATGGACGGCCGACTACAGTTGGGTGATCTCAACAGCACTCGAAAGCCAGACCGAACAAAACCTACCGATCCGTTTTCTACAAGCGGCTTCACGATATGGGGAAAAAGGGCCGGAAGATAAGACTGTCGCATTTCTGTCTTATCAGCTGATACCTTGAGGCGCATATGGATCTGGACTTCGCCAAGCTGACGACCCAATTTTCCTTGTTTTGAGTTCTGACCAAGCCATCTTGGGAGCGTTCGCGCGTGAGGCGACGAAGAACGTTTTAGGTCTGAACAACGACGTACTGTGGAAAGGCCATTGCGTTGGCTCCGCCCCAGCTCATACCACCTCCAAATAAGAAGGAAGCAGGTCGCACTGTTGAGCACACAGCGTGCAGCGGCATTAAAGTCCAATGTTGCTCCGGTCTGAAACCGCAGAATGATCAATCGTCCACATGTTGAACATGCTACGAACCCATGTATGAGTGCATCTACGAGGTCGGCATCGGATATCGATGCTGCTGCTTTATCCATCAATGCCAGATGCTTCAAAGTTTTCGGCGGACCATTAAGATTTCTTAGTTTCGCAGGTTCAGTCTTGAGGTAGTTCTCCTGTGTTTGATGATGTATGGAATAGCTACCCAAGCCCTGGTGTTTGAAACTCACCTGAATAAATAGTGGGACAAACGAATGGTCATGGAAATACATTTCCATTTTGTCCCCTAGCGTCTCTCTCGCGGTATGCGAGAACATGTAAGGTCCAAGCAGCTTATTCGTGACGTCAAAAGGCGTGAGGATTGTGTTTTTCTCGTTCATCTTGGCGCTGCAACTCGGGTTTCAACGTCGAATGTTGGGGTGAAACCATAGGAAACGCACAGATCTTTGCCTTCATCAAATGTCATGGTATTGCTAGATAGCCGCCAAGTAGACAGCATATTCAACACTTGTCGTATGTCCGACTGGGATCCTGTGATGAGCTGATCGACGACGTTGGCCGGGATCTTCATCTTCTCTCTGGCCAAGATAGGGTCAAATGTATACTTCACGTCATGACAGAGAACTTACTTGAATACGATGGAAAGGATGCGTGAACGTATTGCACTCGCATCGGGTCTAAATCCGGAACGCATCGACAACAAGAACAACATCACCTCGTGCGACACACCTCCTGAATGGTAAGTTAAACGTGTTATTCTTGATGGGCTTGAGCTTCTGAGCCCCGGCATCGTTAGCTATACAAATGATTGGAATCTGGAAGAGACGGCGATGTTTGTCGGTTGCTATTTGCCCAAATGACGATACGTACCTTTGTCTTCTTGATCAGTGCATTCAAAGCACCGACGCCTCCCCGGTCTCCAGCGGACATACCATCGACTTCATCCATGATGAGGCACGTTTTGTCGGTAATGGTGACACCGAGTGCATTCGTCGCCTAGGCGTACAAGTTGTTCAGCTTCCATATCAAGGACGCACCATCACAAACGCGTACCTCTTCCCCAGCCATCCAACCATCCAAAGATGTATTGTTAATGTTCATGTTACGCTGACAACCGGGAAGGTCAGAACCAGCATCCGCCAGGATCAATGCAAGTACTCACCTCAACGACTTTCTTGCTCCGCGCATCGCTCGCATTGAGTTCGATCGGCGTAAATCCCTCCAGTTTCGCACACAGGTGTGCACTCGTCGTCTTGCCGATGCCAGGTGGGCCGGATATGAGGACGGCGCGAAATATGTTCATACCGTTCTTTCCAGGCTTCTTGAATCCCGATTTCAAGCTCGACGGCCTGCCATCGTCGTTGACGACATGAGCACTGTGAAGGTGACGGAAAGGACAAGATCTACCAATCGTGTAACCATTGTTGTAATTTATCCACTTGTCCCTTGTTCCCACAGATCTCTTTGATTGTCTGAGGTGCATAACGTGTCGTCCAAAGTTGCGACGCCAAGTCCGGTTTCGTACCGCCCCTACACCAAGCAAAAGCAAGATGGCGGTGAGTAACAAGGATTGAAACACTGCCGAAACGCGATGACGCAAACGAAACATAAACGCGACATACCCGCCAACCTTTCCCTTCGCTTCCCGCGCCTCTTCTTTCTCCCGGGTCTCAAGGGCCTTAGCGGCAGCCTTGATTGCCTTCGCTTCATTCTCTATCTTCTTGCGCGTTTTGTCGTCGAGCGGTAGACCGCCGGGCCCGCCGGGCCCCACGCGTGTCCCGATGAGCGCAAGGAAAGCGTCCTCCGATAGTGTTTTTATCCCGTGTTTATTGATCGCGGCGAGCTTCGAGGGGCCAGCATTGTCGCCGAGGACGACGTAGGACGTCTTTGACGAGGGTTGGAGTGTAACACGTCTGTCATGTCGTGATTAATGTCTCATGGGTTGGTCTGAATGCGATATAGCACGTACCCGCCATAGCGTTTTGCGAGGTCAATGGCCTCGTCGCGGGAAAATGAGGTGAGTTCGCCGGTAAAGACGAAAGAAAGACCGAGCAAGCAGTCGGGCGATTTTGGCACTGGGACGGTCTTGGACCCAGGTGCACGCGGGCCAGCGGCTTTGGCGGCCTTTGCAGAGGCCCAGTTGAACTTCGACATGACAAGTCAAGTGTAATGTGTAAGCACGGCGCGACGCGCCGACTCGTGGCAAACTCGAAATATTTACGACGGTCTTGTTCAATACAAGTAGCCCCTGCATCCTCGGAGTTTTCGCCTGTACGTGAAGCACGCGACTCAGACTCAACACCAACAGCTGTAATGACCAATGCCCTCGTGAGCCAGCAACTGTTCTCCGGTAAGATTCAGTTCACACTCGCTCAGATGCACTTTCAACAACACGCTGGTATTGTTAGGTGCGCTGTCTGGATTCGCCTCAGCAATCTTGCTCCAGCCTCGTAAGGAAAACGTTCGCAACTCTTCTACGTTCCTACTCACCCCATACAGTAGACTTGCTGAAAACACGAGTCCAGCAAGGTGATTCTGCGCCTGGTTCTCGGTGAGAGCACCTGGCACTCCCATCTCTCCCTCGTCATTCTTAATTGTACGCAAGGAATACGGTTTTTGTCCGGCAAAGCGTACATGGTATCATCAAGCAGAATGGGATTGTGGGATTGTGGCGGGGCACGGGTGCTTCGCTCATTCGGTGGGCCCACTCGACTCCGTCTCAGCACCCTGTCTGATCTCTGGAAGTAATGTTCCAGGAGTAGCTCTCTACTTTACCAGCTTGACGCACCTGCGTTCGATAATGGCGCGATCTCCGCACTTTTCAGTCCCAACGGTTACAACTTCAGGGGACAAAAAGAGTGTCTTACCAAAGCTCACTAACCAAGGCAACCTACTCGCCGGTGCGACTGCGAGGATTGCGGTGGGCTTCCTATTGAACCCGTTCTCGGTTCTGAAAGCACGGTTTGAGGCATGCAGTATCATCCCCTCAGTGTTGCACACGACTTACCTTTCGCAGAGCGAACATTTCGCGTACCGAAGTTTAACTGGATCCCTTGTCTCCATTGCACGTACAGGGCCGAAAGAGTTGATGCGTGGATTCGTGGCATCTTCTCTACGGGATGCACCTCACGCAGGACTGTTTGTTCTCCTCTACGAAGCGATCAAGCGAGAGTCGGGCAAGTCCACATCGTCTCGAAACATTTAGGGGATTCATCTGAGACTCCTTTGACAGCCTCCCTTGTGCCAGGTGCATACGCGACAAGTATACATGGTTTTTCTGCAGCGGCGGCAGGGGGAATTGCAACTATGGCGACCCACCCCTTCGATGTTATCAAGGTACTCACACAGTGCCAAGTACGTGCATGGTGCTGAACAGTATTAGACTAAAATGCAGGTCCGTTCTGAACACCAATATCATGGCTTGATATCTACCACGACTCGAATATGGCAGGTACGCCTATCTTCCCAGAGACTCTGCAGTAGACACATTTTTTCACAGCAACGGGGGGTTTGGGGTTTCCTTGATGGAGCGTCCCTTCGCATGTCACGCAAGATTCTGAGCTCTACGATTGGATGGGCAGTATTTGAGGGCATTCTTCTTTTCATGCAAAGACCATGACATTGTAGATACCACAATTGCAACTAAGAGTATTGCTTTTGAATAAACTTCGCAATTGTCTGTAGCTGGATGTTAGATGTGCCTTCGTAAATAGCTCCCTATAATAATGGCCGGTGCGCGTTAAGTATATCTCTGCCACGTCGAGCAACACCACTCACTATCTTGGAATCTCGCCAGAATTTCTCAATTCCGGTCTCTCGTGTGAATCCGACACCTCCGGCCCATTCGATAGCCTGTCCAGAGACTCGCTGGGCGATAACACTTGCCCAGTATTTGGCCATTGCAGCCTCCTTGGTAAAAGACTTGCCTTCTTCTTTCCTCCGAGCAGCATTGTAAGTCAATAGACGGGCCGACTCTATCTCTATTGAGGCTTGGGCTAATTGGAATGCCATACCCTGAAAGGTGCCTACGGGCTGGCCGAACTGACTACGTTGGTAAGTATAAGGAACAGCTTTGTCGAAAGCGCCTTGAGCAAGCCCGAGCATCTGGGCTGCGATGCCTATCCGACCTGGAGACGCGACCGTCGGCAAGACGTCAAGGAATATAGTAGATGAAAGTATACCCTCATTCAGGATTTCAATCGCGATTTTGTAACCTTTGCCTTCTCCGCCTATAACGTTCTCCGCAGGTATGCGCAAATCGTCAAAGTTGAGCGTACACGTCGAGGATGCACGAATACCGAGCTTTTCTTCCTTCTTCGCTATTTTGATACCCATATCTTTGGTTGCGATGAAGCAAGTTATGCCCTTGTAGCCTTTACTTAGATCGACCTAGAAGAGAGTTACTGAACCACCCTTTGGGGAAATCGCTACCATGAGCGTACATTGGCGAAGATGAGGAAAATCTCGGCTTCGTGCGAGTTCGTGATCCACATCTTGGAACCATTGATAACCCAATGATCTCCGTCTTTCTCCGCGCGAGTCTGTAGTGCGAATGCGTCGGACCCGGAGGCTACCTCTGACAAGCAAAAAGAGCCAAGCTACAACACAGTCTTTAGATGTAGACGTCGCTGCGAACCTGAAGCCATGCACCTTGGACTGGGAAAGTTGCGGAAGCCATTTATCTTGCTGTTCCTTGGTTCCATGTTGCCGCAGGACGGTATTCACCAAGGTATTGTGGACATCGCACATAACTGACACAGAGGGATCGACTTTGGCAAGTTCCTCGATTGCGATTATCGCCGAAGTGAACGAAGACTCAGCACCGCCGTGATCAACACCCGTTTCGATCCCCATCAGCTATTTGGTCGAGTGAATACAGCTCAGCAAGTTGTAATAACAGGACGACACATACCCCTTGTTCAAAAAGCCCTTTAATAATTCCCGGGTCCATGCTTTCTCTCTCATCCATTTCACGAACTTTGGGACCGACGACTTCGTTGGCAAATCGCTTCACTAGATATATTGCTGAGTTCTCCGCTGGGCACAAAGACGGTACGATGAATACCAGACTCTCTGAGCATCTCTTCTTCTTCCGTGAACGTATCGAGTGAATTCAAAGTGAAGCTCTCTGTGGAGCGTGAACATGACGCCGTGAAAGTTCTGAGACAATAACTTTAGAGAATAAGCCGGAACATAGCTTTGGTTG